>PISX010015074.1:0-50808 GCA_004024625.1 Mellivora capensis | reverse complement strand
AATGTCTACAATAGCCAAACTATGGAAAGAACCTAGATGTCCATCAACAGATGAATGGATAAAGAAGATGTGGTATATATACACAATGGAATACTATGCAGCCATCAAAAGAAATGAAATCTTGCCATTTGCAACGATGTGGATGGAACTAGAGGGTATCATGCTTAGTGAAATAAGTCAATCGGAGAAAGACAACTATAATATGATCTCCCTGATATGAGGAAGTGGAGATGCAACACGGGGGATTGGGGGGGTAGGAAAAGAAGAAAAGAAACAAGATGGGATCGGGAGGGAGACAAACCATAAGTGACTCTTAATCTCACAAAACAAACTGAGGGTTGCTGTGGGGAGGGGGATCAGGAGAGGGGGGTGGGGTTAATGGACATTGGGGAGGGTATGTGCTATGGTTAGTGCTGTGAAGTGTGTAAATCTGGCGATTCACAGACATGTACCCCTGGGGATAAAAATACATTATATATTTATAAAAAAAAAAAAAAATTTAAAAAAATAAAAAGAAAGTATCATTCTCTCAACTCTCCTGGCTATGGCTCACTGTCATTACCCTGTATTTATTGGTAGCATCACGAGTATACCAAGATGTTCTTTATTATCTCCTCAGATCAATGGGAATCTGTCTCCATAATGATCTGCAAAATTGTTAGCTCTAAACTCACCAGTTCTGGATTCAGTGAGCTGATCTTTTCAAGTCTGACAATTCTTTAAGAATGGAATTCAGAAGAGTACAGATTATATAATTAAAATGCCATGATCGAATATGGTTTTTTATTCCATCCATGGGTCTAAAAATACATAAAATTTGATTTTATGGTCTATTTTACCATCTTTGATAAGCATGGTTATGAGGATGGCAAATAGAAGTGGTTAAGAGAATAGTTAGTGGCTTTGGAATCAGATTATCTAGACTTAGGGGTACCTGGGTGGCTCAGTTGGTTAAGCACTGGACTCTTGGTTTCCGCTCAGGTCTTGATCTCAGGGTGGTGACATCAAGCCCTAAGTCAGGCTCAGTGCTCAGCACAGAGTCTGCTTCAGTTTCTCTCTCCCTCTCTCCTCCCACCTGTGATCTCTCTCTCTCTAAAATAAATAAGTAAATCTTAAAAAAAAAAAAAAAAAGATTTAGCTAGACTTGAATTCTGACTGCACTTTTTAGCTCTGTGACCTTGGCCAAATTATTTACCCTCCCTGAGGACTTTTATCTTCATCTCCAACATGAATAATACTGACTTCATGGCATTAGTGGGATTGTTAACTGAGATAATTCGGGAGTGGCACAGTTTCTGCACAAAGCAAACACTCAATAAATACTAGCCAATAGATTGCAAAGAAGATCCAACTAGGAGTTTTGAGCCTTATGGTCTAAACCTGGCTGTACAATCAAGCAGTCGGTGACTTTGCAGAAGTCCCATAATGTCTCTTAGTATTACTGCCCCATGTAGAAAATAGGCAAGCCAGACTAGATTATCGTTTTCCTAAATTTTGCTTATGACTATCAGCATTTTCTCCTGAAGTGTTATCTCACATGGAATCCCATTATATAAAACTAAATAAAAGAGGAAATGCTGCTTGAAGTAGGAGGACCTCAGAAACACACTCACACACCCACACCCACCACCTGTATAGTCAGATATGTGTATACACATACGTATGTGTATATCACAACATATTTATGCCGGTAGCAAGAAGAAATCATGTTCTTAAATTCCTGTAACCTCCACAAGTAACCACTCCAACAAAAAAAGCTCAGGAGATCTTCCTGCAGTTCTTCAAACAAGGACTATTGTTTTTATAGAATCCAGCACTGCATCACAATGAGCTGAATTTCAACTTTCATTCATAGTTAATGGACAATAGACAAACTAATCTATACTAAGGAGGTTTCTTTTCATCTCAGTTGCATTCCTTTCATGTAAGCAATGCAATGCTAAGTACTTATAGTGATTGCAATCTCTTCCAAGAAAATCTTCTATGGCACTTAAACATAATCACTACCTAGCTCAGGACAACTCCTGTCATCAATACACTCTCTTGTTGAGTAATCAAGACATGAAATTTGGTTTTCCTTTCTTCCCCACCTCCTGTGAAATAGAAATTTATTTTTGGAGTGAATATGCTGCTGTTGGGCAGGTCTGCAAGTGTTAACTTTTAAAAAGAGGTGTTCTCGCCATTTAGTTTAGAAAGAGAACAACTCTTGTAGGTGTATGTATTAGTAGCATCAATGTGTATCATCGCTGCATAGCAGCTTAATTTTTCATTATATGATTTGATTTGAATACTTATTTGACATGTGAGTGGCCTGGAGCAAGGTCAAGATGGCAGGTTGGGATCCACAATGAGAAAGGGCCAGCACCCGTTGGGGTAGAGAGCCGATGTAGGGAGTAGCCATTATTTCATAGCAGAGTCACTAAGGTAGACCACTGGTCCTTGGAGTGAGAGAAGGCTCACAGGTAAACATAGCCCATTACTACAGAGAACATCTAAGGACAGTGTTGAGGGTGTCTGGTAAACAATAAGAACGGCAGCGGCCCAGCAATGATGGTCCAGCAATCAGGGGGATAAGTGAAATGTACCAAGAGTGAGACACTTGAGGGTATGTGTGTATGTGAAGGGAGTGCTCAGGGGGATGAAGTATGACCATACAGACCTGATGAGCATAAGCTGCTACCAAAAGAAGTAGCTGCTATTCTGTTCTTGGGCATGGGTATCTAGGTTGTCCAAAAGAAGCCAGAAATCTGGATTTCTATGTGAAACATCACATTGTTAAACACTGTCAATAACTTCATCTGGTTTTTCAAATTCTATGGAAATGGAGGCAAACTTACACTGGCCAAGCGAGACACATCTGTAGGGACTTAGGGCTTCAAGTCTGAGATACCAGGCCTGGAATTGTATACTTAGAAGTGCGTGCCTTTCCACTTGGCTGTGAGTCAGGGTGAAACTCTCCACATTTCCCCATTTTTGTTACAATTCATTCTTTTATGTCTGGGTCATCTTAATCATCAATTGAGAGGCCAATTTTATTTTTACTTTAGGGTACCAACGAATCTTTCTCAAGTTCAAGAAATATGGCAGTCTGTTCAGGGATAGTCTCCCCTTCTTAGAAAGTCTGATCTCTTCAAGATATCTGGGGGTCATTCTAGGGCTTCCCCCCTTCATTTGCCAAATATCCTGCAATCCAGCCACATAGTTCCTGAAGTATTTGACTATCTTGTATGATTTTGCACTGGAGCACAAATCAATTTAAATATATATATATGAACAGGGCCAAATTAAAAATCAGTTCAAATCAGTCACATTTATATAGTCATATTGTTCTTAGAAAGTCATTTGTGCAATTTTAGTTTAGTTTATTTTTGTTTTCCTGCAGAAGACAGTTGGGGGGAAAATAAGGTATTAAAAAAAAAAAAAAGAAATCAGATGGGGGGCAGATCACTATTCCCGTACAAAATACCTTTCTTCTTTTCTCTTTTTCCCCCTGAAACTTTATTCGCTTTGGAATTCTTCCCAAGGAGATGGCTATGAACATGCTGGATTGAGGCCATAAAGTATGCTATCCTCCCTTCCAGCCACAGCCCCATCATCTTCCCCTGGCTCTCCAGCCAGGAAGATCCACTCTGAACCAGAAGCCTTTCCCCTTACTTCACCACTCAGCATGAAGGGAAGGATGCGGACCTCCACTCGCCCTCCTGGGAATTCTGACACTCCAGAATCTCCGGGAAGTGTTCAGAAGTAGACAGAAGTGCTCAGAAGTGGATCCTCCAGGGGACAGCCTTTGAGATTTCAAAGGAAAAGGGAACTGAAAAACTCTAAAAGGCACAGCATATACAGGAAGAGGAAGGAAATGGAGTCACTGCAAGAAAAGTGAACTCCAGAGGCCTAAGGCTTTGACCACAAGGGACCAAGAATTTCGAAAGAGCAATCAACATAACTCTTGAATTGCTTAGCTGCTTCCCTATAACTTTACTGCTTTTACATAGAGATAACTTTTTCCCCCTTTAGGCACCAGTTAATACTATCTATTAAAACTCCCCCAAACACAAACAAGTTTCAAAGCAGGAGGTTACAAATGTCTAAAAACATGGAAAGAGAAATGGCAGAATCCTTTGACCTCCAAGGGAAGTTACTTCATTACACTAAAGACACACAGGAAGAGGGGAAAAGAGGAAATATTTTCCTTTTTAGCAGCCATGAAATCATACAGATTTTACGATGTGCAAAATGTATATCATTATTGCTTTCCTTTGATGGAAGGCATTTGACTCATTGCTCCAAAGGAGATATTAAAAACAAAACAGCCACAAAATACTGGCAAAGGAATTTAAATGGGAACTGTGTCTCTCCTTTATCTTCTTCTTTCGTATTTTATAAATTTCGCTTTGGGACTGGTGATGACCTCTCTCAAGTACAATACTGTTCATGACATCTATTCAGTATTTTGTATTATTCATCATTGAGGGGATATAGTCAGCACCTCCTAAAAGGATGGCTTTTATCAGCAATCTTCAGAAAAGGAAAACACACTTGTATACTGTTTCAACTTTGTAGTGCTTCAATTATCAATCTGTAACTGGAATGCTGCATGGTTCTATTAATTATGAGAATAAATCAGTGCAATATAGTTGGCCAACATGGCTTATACTGTTCAAATGAGTTAACAGGGGATTGCTCTGATTGGTTAATTAATTAGTAAGATGAACCTGGATTAAAACTTCATCTTTCCACAGAATTCTCACCATTTTTGTATCACCTTACTTTTCCTTAGACAATCTCAAGAGAAAATGAGGTGTCAAAGCTGAGAATCACAGAGCTGATTTGTGGGAGAATCTTTCTGTCCGCTCATTTTTAGGAATATGTTCTAGACACTAAATCACCATATTTCTCTGATTAAAAAAATAGCATTCTCTGCTTTACAACTTGACATCTGTGACATTCTTAAACTGCATCATATCACTGGGGGGTCAAGTGGAACCACAAAACCAAACCAATTATTTGTAGACAAGATAATCATTATTTAATCATTGATAGGAATGAGGTTTAAAGACACAAGAGCAGATGTAACTGAGAGTACAAATCAGGATAATGGCAACATCATGATTATCTTGTAGGACCTTCACTAGCTCTCCATCAAAGAAAGATTTACATGCTTAAAATAGAAGATATTAGAACACACCACTCTACTATACATTGAATATTAGAATAAAATCAGGACAGTAGTCAAAATAGCTTTGGTGTTCTGTAGATCTTGATTATCTAACCTGAAAAAAAGAGAGCTAAATGACCTAGAATCTTACCTTTGCTATGACCTTAACCTTATGACCTTGGAAAAAAAAATGACATAATCTTTTGGAGCTGATTTTTTCATCGCAAAATGATAACCCCACCACTTGCTGTGAGGGTTAAATCAATTTAAGTACTTGAAAGCACTGTGTAAACTATGTAGCTCTCTACTAATATAACATTGTATCATTATATATGCACTTTCTAAAAAATTTTATTTTTAGAAAACATCTACAGAGGAATAGGCCAAAGAATCGGACCAGTGTTAACCCTGCCTGTGGTAAAGTGAAATGATGGCCTTGCTGTTGTTGAACACAAAAGAAAGATTTTAAAACTTTCTGAAATGTGTAATTGTAGGATTGTGTATTGGTAATTTAAAGAGACTTCTGGTCAAAGGTTTCAAATGGCAGACTCCAAATTATATCT
Organism: Mellivora capensis; assembly: GCA_004024625.1. Lineage (NCBI taxonomy): Eukaryota > Metazoa > Chordata > Mammalia > Carnivora > Mustelidae > Mellivora > Mellivora capensis. Next base: position 45,090 of record PISX010015074.1, on the reverse strand, counting down.
GGTCTGCAGGCATGTTTTGTTTAGCTTAAACATAATTTTTCAAAAGTAAACTGCTTTCCAACCTTTAGAAACAAAACATTTTAACATAAGGTAATGAATTTCCATGCCTTCTTTCTAAAAAATCAAGTACTTGGCAGAAATTCCCTAGGAATTCCTACAAAGCAATAATCCCTGAAGCTCTTGTTTCTGCCATGTTCTTGGATGGGGTCTTCCCTCTGCTGTTTGCTTTGTTCCCCACCTAGCCTGGCTTACTCAAATAGATCCTGTCAGTCTCTATAAGATTTTTTAGGTAAATGTGAAACACTGGATTATTGTTCTGTAAATATTTATGGCTCTTTCCTTGCCCCCGTGGATAGAATACATTTTCACACCTCATTGATTTGGAGTTTGAGCACAAGATTTGCTTGGGTCAAAAACTGTCAACATCGGCTTGCCTGGGTGGCTCAGTGGGTTAAAGCCTCTGCCTTCGGCTCAGGTCATGATCTCAGGGTCCTGGGATCAAGCCCCGCTTTGGGCTCTCTGCTCAGCAAGGAGCCTGCTTCCTCCCTCTCTGCCTACTTCTCTGCCTACTTGTGATCTCTGTCAAATAAATAAATAAAATCTTAAAAAAAACCCAAAACTGTCAACATATGTGACATATGCCTTAAATATGCTTGGCTGTTTGGCTTGGCTCTGTGTTTACTCGCCATGAGAAGGGTTGTTCCAAGAAGTTGCTGTCCTTTGTCTTGAGCCTTAGAATAAGACACATGGAGTGGAACTGAGCCCAAAGACTGAAGCCAAGGTCAAATGACCAAGCCTGAGGCAGAGATGCTCTAGCCAACCTGAATTCAAAAAATAAATAAATGCTCATTGCTGTAAGCCAGCGAGTTTTAGGACAGTTTCTTATACAGCATTATTTGGCATTATTTTACTTGTGGGTAAGATAAACCAACCATTGTCATTCTCAAGTGCAAAAATAAAACATAGCTTTGCAGGTATGTGTGTGTGCACACACATGTGTGAGCATGTACATGCACGTGTGTCCACCTGGGAACTTCCATGTTTTAAGAAATTTGAGCCAGTTATCATTGAAAAATAAATGTATTTTTAATTTACAACCAACACCCTCTCAGGATGAGATTAATAAGCTTAAATCTTTTCTTTTCTTTTCTTTTTTTTTTTTTTAGGATTTTATTTGTTTATTTGACAGAGATCACAAGTAGGCAGAGAGGTAGGCAGAGAGAGAGAGGGAGGCAGGCTCCCTGCTGAGAAGAGGGGCTCGATCCCAGGACCCTAAGATTATGACCGGAGCCGAAGGCAAAGGCTTTTAACCCACTGAGCCACCCAGGCACCCAAGTTTAAACCTTTTCTGACTTGCCTTGTTTTATGCACATTCCCTCTTAAATAGAAATTTGAGAATACTCTAGACTCTGTCAAAGGAAGCCAACATAGAGACTGAGTATTAGCTCTTATATTGCTTCGTTTTCTTTTTGCAATGAGTCCTAATGCCATAGCTAATTCTAAGTTAATATTTAACTATGTTACCTATTCCAAAGGATAGGAAATCTTGGTTAACATAGAAATAAATTGTAAAGTTATTTTCACCTCATCCTAATCCAACAATTGCACTGTGAGTTTACATCAAAATTTCCAAAGATGCTCGAATAAAATTTGTCAACTGGATAAAAATTAAGGATTATAAAGTCTTTTGAAAGGATTCTCAGTACAAATAAATGTTTTGAAATAAATGATACAAATGCAGCATTAAAAAATCCCAGTAAGGAAGTGTTTCTGTATTAGAATAGGGCAAACTGTATTAAAATATGCAACTGACTTTTTCAAATAAGCTACAATAAGCATCATTACACTTCCAGGAAATAGGAACACACTGAACCTCCCAGATCTCCAAACCCACACGTAAGGCTTCCAGTTCCACTAGACTACAACCTCTAGAAACATAGGGAGTTATGAGTGTCTGAAATAATAAAATCAAAGGATTAGGAGAAATCCACTGAGAGGCAGAAAAAAGTATCTATTTATATTTATATGTAAATATACGTAATGTATATAAATATAAAATGCAGGATGTATAAAATATATTTGCATATAATATATATAGAGAAACATGTATTTAAGAATTTAAAAAATACTTTAATATTACTTTTTTAAAAGGTTATATTTATTTTAGAGAGAGAGAAAGAGTGTGCATGAGCAGGGGAGGGGCAGAGAGAGAGAGAGAGAATCTCAAGCAGACTCCCAGCTACATGCAGAGCCTGACACAGGGCTTGATCTTACCACCCTGAGATTATAACCTGAGCAGAAACCAAGAATTTTTCTTTATTTAAAAGATTTTATTTATTTATTTATTTGAGAGAGAGACAGTGAGAGAGAGCATGAGAGGGAAGAAGTTCAGAGGGAGAAGCAGACTCTTCGTGGAGAGGAGAGCCCAATGCAAGACTCAATCCCGGGACTCTGGGATCATGACCTGAGCCGAAGGCAGTTGCTCAACCAACTGAGCCACCCAGGCACCAAAAAACCAAGGATCTGAAGCTTAACTGACTAAGCTACACAGCTGTGACAATACTTTATTATTTTAATATTTTAAAAATACTTAATTTTTAATATTTTAATATTTTAAATATCAAATATTTTTAATATTTTAATATTAATATTTTAAATATTTTAAATATTAAATATATTTCAATATTTTTAAAGTATACAGATTCACTATATATGTATATATTTATATACATAAATACATATACAGAAAAGAATCATTTAGTGATAAACTGCAAACAAAATGGAGTCCAGAGAAAAACAACTCCAGATTTAGAAAATCAAACATACTTTACAATTGTGAAATTTTTGTTCTGTAATTATGAATATTAACAAACACAATCTATAACAATTAAGACTAGGGTGACTTGCCTTTTAGAAATCAGAAAAAGACAAGCACTTCAAGGTAGAAGACATGAGCAGCTAAAGATAACCTATGCAGGTCGGGGACTTCCTTGCCATTCATTGTAATAAGTCTCTCTTCATTTGGAAAAAGATGGGCTTGTCAATGTAAGTCACAAAGAAAAAACACTTTTTTAGAAATTAGAAAAAAAAAATCTTCTTTCCTCCAGAAACTTAACTATTATTTGCTAAGAAATTATTGCAATAAAAATACAAAATTACTACGAATATGGTGTGAACAGCATCTCCTAGATCGTGGAGTGCCCAGACTATACAATCTGAGACAGGATCCTAGGTAAATAAATTGTCACCAGTATTCTTAAAATGTAGTACAGCACAAGGGCTCTGCTATTCTTCCCAGAATTGATCTGTACAAGGCTTGACAAAAGGAGAAAAGGAGGAAGGGAACACATAAAATGTAACTATACATTGTCTAGAGAAAGTATGCATTTTGTGCTAACTTGTAACCTTTACTATGGAAAAGAGAACAAGTTACCCTCTCATTTTTGGTGGCTGTGGTAGATTTCAAAAATATATATATAGATTCTTTGCAGTTCCTCCCATGAATATGTGGATGAGCTCTGTCACTGAATCTAGGCTTGGACATGTAATTTGGTTTGGTCTGTGGGACAGTAGCAAATCTGACAGAATCAGAGACTTGAAATCAGAGGCTATGCACTGGGGCCTGTCCTCTCTTCCTGCCTCCTTTTTGCTACAATGTGAACAAGCTTGGGCTAGCCAGGCCAGCCGGAGATGGAGGCATCATGTAGAGAGACTTCTGGACCCAAAGAATCATGAGATGTAAACATCTGTTTCTTCCCTCATTATATTATGGGGTGGTTTGTCATGTAGCAAAAGGTAGTTATTGCAGTGTCTCAAGTAAGAAGGGATTGTTGAAATTGTCTATCATCACAGTCAGTTACCTAAGTAATAAAAGATCATCAATGTGTTCCTATTCTGAAGAAATAATGCTAAGCCTTAAACAATGAAGTGGAAACCGTAAGAAGAAGTGACACTGACCAACGTGACTTGTGACAGCCAGAGTTTTGGTTCTCAGAAATAAATCTCCAGGTCAGAAGTGTCATAAGAAATTGCCAAAGAGAACATAGAGATTTTAGAAGGCTCTAGAGAGAAATGTGAGAAAGAAGTTTGGGGATTTTCAGGCAGTACAAAAAATTAGGCAACCTCTTTCAATCTGTGAAATCAATGATGAGACCCACACTAAAAAACACGATTTACTGGGAGGAAGACAACTGGCAAATGAAACACACAAAAGAAATACACCAAGATTCCCAGGGTTGTTTTCAGAGAGAAAGGGAAGTGATGTTTATTTTCTTTTTCCACTCTCTCCTCCTTTAGTGTCTCTTTCTTTCTGCCTGTCTCTCTTATCTCACCCTTGCTCCTGAATATTTTATTGGTTTCATGAAAGGATGTAAAAAACACAAGTATCTACACTTTTATTATACCTACTTTTCTTGAGAGTATAAAAAGCACAGATATCTGTCTTGTATAGATTGTCACTGCAACACGAAAGGAATATTTGATGAAGTTGTGCCAAGAGGAGCTCTACCTACCTACCTACATGTCTACCTTCCAATCTATATATGAAGGTAGATACAGATGTATAACTCTGTGATACACTTATTTGTCATATTTCTTCCTTACTTTTTTAACATATTCATTTTATTTCATTTTTGGGTCTCACTAACTCTTGGTTTACTCCTTTCAACACAAGAAACACATAAATTTCTGCAAACAGTATGTGAAGAATAATAGAAGGCAGAATGAATGGAAAAATAAAAATCTCCCTTCCTACCATAATTAATTTGCATACATCCTTCCAGTTTGTTTGAGCCATTTTCCATGCATTTACACACCTATACAATGCACTCTGCTATAATGAGGATTTCCGTAATGCAAATTAGGGCACACATCATTGGCAAATAGGGGAGTCATCAGTATAATGTGGAAGTCACATTGGTCCATAGTTGAGTTGTTATGACAAGAGAAACCAGAGGAGTGGCTGTAGGATAATAATTTGAACAGCAAAGAATGAAGCCCTGAGCTCAGCTTTTGAACTAGCAGGAGGAGCCCTTTTCTCTGCATTTAAAGACAATAAGTATTAAAAGCTAGCAGTTGCATCCAGAATCACCCTTCTAGAGAGAAGAACATCCTGTCAGTGGATGGCCAGTTGCATTGCAATAAAAGTCAAAAGAAAGAACATATAAAGAGTGGAGGGCTATGTTAGACCAAGTAGCCAGGGAGCATCTCTTTGAGGAGTGACATTTGAGAAGAAACCTGAAAGAAGTAAGAATGTAAGCCAGTGAATATCTGGGGTGGGAAGAACTGGTTATTCCAGGCAAAGGGAATAGCAAGTGAAAGGCTCAGTGTGGGGAACAAACATGGGATGTTTGGGGAATTGCAGGAAGGTCAGCATGGACACAAGGCAGAGATCAGAAAGAAAAACTATTGTAGAGAGGGGTGCCTGGTTGGCTTAATTGGTTGAGCATCTGACTTTTTTTTTTCTTTTTCTTTTTTTGTTGCTATTTTTTAAAAATTTCTTTTCAGCGTAACAGAATTCATAATTTTTGCACCACACCCAGTGCTCCATGCAAAGCGTGCCCTCCATAATACCCACCACCTGGCTCCCCCAACCTCCCACCCACCGCCCCTTCAAAACCCTCAGGTTGTTTTTCAGAGTCCATAGTCTCTCATGGTTCATCTCCCCCTCTAATTTCCCTCAACTCCCTTCTCCTCTCCATCTCACCATGTCCTCCGTGTTATTATGCTCTGCAAATAAGTGAAACCATATGATAATTGACTCTCTCTGCTTGACTTATTTCACTCAGCATAATCTCTTCCAGTCCCATCCATGTTGCTACAAAAGTTGGGTATTCATCCTTTCTGATGGAGGCATAATACTCCATTGTGTATACGAACCACATCTTCCTTATCCATTCGTCCGTTGAAGGGCATCTTGGTTCTTTCCACAGTTTGGCGACCGTGGCCATTGCTGCTATAAACATTGGGGTACAGATAGCCCTTCTTTTCACCACATCTGTATCTTTGGTAAATACCCAGTAGAAGCATCTGACTCTTGATTTTGGCTCAGGTCATGGTCTCAGGGTCATGAGATTGAGCCCCACATCAGGCTCGGTGCTCAGTGGGGAGTCTGCTTGGGATTCTCTCTTTCCTTCTTCCTCTACCCATCCCCCAGCTCCCATGCTTGATCTCTTTCTTAAATAAATAAACAAATAAATCTTAAAAAAAAAATCCAAAAGATTGGCAAGATTAGCAGGGACTAAATCTTAAAGGTCATTGTAGGGTGAGATGTGACATTTAGATTTAATTCAGAGGGTGCTAGGAAACCATTGAAGGGTTCTGAGCAAGAAATTGATAAAATGTGTATTTTAAAAATCACTCTGGAGGCTGTTTTAGAAGCATATCCTGGGGAAAAGAGAGAAATTGGGGAAACCTGTCAGTAGCTTAGAGAACTACGGATTTCAGTGTGGTTTGGAAAGGTGAACACAGAACAAATATTCAAGTAACAGTAAACCAAATCAGGATTTTTTAATGATTCCATGTGTTCATCTTAATCAGATCAATAGAGAATGGAGACAGAGAGCATAGAAAAACTCAAAATGGAACAGAAATACTAGACTCTCTATTGAATTGCATACTGTAATTGGGTTGCAAGTTTGACAGGGGAAAATGGCAAACGAGGTACATGGTGTGGTCAGCCTTCTCTTAATCATGCACTTCTCTTCTGTGCAAATGGAAGTAGCCCCTTTTTTCAACTGATCGCCCACTTCTAGCCTCTCTTTCAGAGGGAACATCTCCCGTGCATTGCCCTCAAACCACCAAGACAGAAGCACACATCTTGTTCTAAACCCTGGAGTCTTCCCATTTACAAATGAAACTCATTAATGTGTTATTAAAATTATGAAAATCTTGCTAAAAATCTAGACCAAATCAAATACAAATATGTTTATTTCCCATTTAGATATTAGCAAATTAGGGCATATTTCACAGAGTACCAACTATCATAACATGTACATTTTTATTCATGAATTATAAAAGGAAACATTACTTCAGATGAATCAATTGGCAATAAAACTACTATAGCAGTTGAATATATCAACTTGTATTTGTTTGTAACAACTGACCCAGATTCATTTTTCTCAGTGGGGGTAACATAAGCCATGTTAACTAGAACATCGAGCCAAAAAAACAAAAAAACAAAAAAACAAAAAAACAAAAAAAATATATTTTTTATTTTTTTTTTTAGGCAAGATTATTTGGATCTGACTTCTGTCAACATTAAGCCAGTTATCCAGTTCATCTTGTAGACCTAGTTATACTCCAAGAATGTAGCTTTGTATCAAATACTCATTGCAAATCCAGATAGGTCAACATACCAAAAGCCAAAGGTACAAAGCAGGAACTCTGACCTAATCACAATCTGAGAACAGCTTCAAATGCCTTGTTAAATGTGTGTCTGTGTGCATGTGTGTGTGTGTGAATATATCTATGTGCACATTTTTCTTTCTTTCTTTCTTACAGCATTTTGCCTTTGTCTAGTGTCTTATATCATAAAATGACATGATACCACTTGATGGCAGACTTTGATGTTGTAAAGCTATTTCGCAATTCACATTCACTCGTCACTGCTGATCTGGTTCAAAGTCAAAACTACCCCGGGTGAGTCCTACAGCTGAGAGCAACCTGGATGGGGTTCGACAGAGAACACTGAACTGTCATTGCCCTACAGGGGTCAAGATGCCTCCCTCTTACTGAGATATGTCAGTGGTGCGGAGAGGGTCCCTGTTAAGTTTCAGTTATCGAAAACTCACCAAAGACCAAAGCCAGAGTTAAGCAGCTAAACTATCTTAAAACATTTGGCTTTTAATGGGGGAACCAAAAAGGAAATGAAAGGGTTATGGTGTTCTAAAGGAAAATAACCCTGAAACTTCCTCTCCTTTGATAATGACAGATTTATTTGCATCAAATGGTTATCTGAATTGAAGACAGTAAGGCTCATACACAGGTATGTGTACAGGTGTATGTGGACATGCATGGGCACCCATTCACTTAGTGCATACTCTTCAAAATAGACCATATAGAGGGTATATATTGCCATTATAATTATTAAAAACACCCCAAAGCTTGGATAGCAATGATTATTTATTCGTGCTCATGTATCTCTGCATCATCTGAGGTTGATTAGCTGGTCAACCAGAGCAGCTCTGTCCTATGTGTCCCTTGTACCCCTCCTGGGACCAGGAAGCTAGCCAAGGCTAGCTTCTCATAGCCATGGAGGACAGCCAGAAGAGCCACAGCCAAATAAAAGCCTGGGCTAAGAGCTATTAGTGCAATGTCACCACTATAAAGTCCAATGGCCAAATTCAAGATCAAAGTGGGTAGAGTCAGGAAATAAACTCTGCTCCTTTAGTGGGATGATCTCCAAAGTCCCATGGCAAAGAGTGTGGGTTTGGGGAGGTTTAAGACTCATGGTTGATGATGCCATCTACCACAGAACTATTTTTCTTTTAATCAAGAAAAACAAAAGTAGTTGGAGGTCATAAAAAATAGATTTGCGATAGACAGACCTGAGTTCGCATCCTTACTAGCCCTGCCCCTTAAGCAACCTAAATAACCTCCCTTGTCCTTATTTTCTACCTGAGTAAACAGGAAACAACAATCTTTACCTCAAAGAAATTCTGTGATTATTAAAAGACGTAATGTATGAACAGTAGTTAGTCCTTCAGAATCTTCTAAGAAGTAATAACAAATTATCACTGTTCTTGTTATTGCTATAATACCATTATTGTCATTGTTATTATTCAATCCTAGAAATAGCTGGGGCTTTTATTTTATCACATTCGGCATACTGTATTTATTCCCCGGATGAGGCTCCCAGATGTGAATCACGTCACTTCTGTCCGAAAAAAGGAAATCCAACAGAACAAAATGAAAATTGTAGACCCTACGACCTGCATCATTCCTGGTCCATACAGCTCTTCCGAGGAGAACCTCCGTGAAGTGAAACATAGCGCTGAAGTAGAGAATTTTGAGGAGAGCTTTTAATAGTGAATGCAGAGAAGAAAAATTAAAGAGCTTCCTGAAGTCATTCACTAAGGAAAAGGAGTTGTCTTCCTTTCAGAGTCAGTTTCTTTTGAAATCATTTGGAAGCTGATTTGGAAAATGGGTTGCTTCGAAGGATCAGAGCTTGAATGGTTGGCTGGGGATGGTACCTGCTCTGGCGGGGATGCTCTAGGTTCTTCACTGTTGGATGGGCTTACACGTATGATGTTGCCCTATTACACCCAACCCTCTCTCGTCCTTTGCTTTGTTCATGCTCAGTTCCTGATGGTCTTCTGGCATTTTACCCCTAAGATGTGGGTATACATATTATGTATATTCTTGAGTCAGCTAAAATAGATGCAAATAAACCTTCTTTCTTAGTTGAGCATAATTGAAGCTATTTTTGTTTATTTCTTGAACAATTAAGGTAATTGTTTTAATCTTCTACTATAAGCTAAATCTACTCCTTTTCTACCCATGTTGTAATTTGAATGATAACAATTTAATTTTTTAAAAAAGGACAATTCAGGAAAAAAAATCAACATTTAATCTAAACAATTATACATAATAACTCAATTAATGTAACTGACTCTTGATTGTTTCAGTATATGCAGGAAGAGTCTTAAATTCCTTTCTAGGTTTCATTTAAACTCAGTTTTCTGAATCCAGCATCTTTATTTTCTCTTTCTATTCTCTGTAATGATCCTTCGAGGTTTTTTTCATATCTTATTTTAATTTCCAAATCTTTAATTTTGGCATTATTGAATTATAATTGCAAGAATGGTCCCTTCTTAATCTTGGTGTCTTCCCTTCGGGAAGTAATAGCTGAAAATCAGTGTGCAGTGTATTTCCTGCCATTTTGGGTGGAAGACAATCCTGTGTGTGTGCCCGAAGCAGAAGCATAAAATGCTACTTTTATCTACTCTTGCCTCTCCTGAGGAGTCCTCCCGGCCCGTCTCTCTGAACTCTGCCTCCAGAGGGGGACGACCTATTCTGTAGCTGGAAGCGAGTTCATGGGAGCGATGACAGATGCTTGGGGTCTCCTTGCAAGGCCTTGCTTTTCCAGATCCAACAATGGAGATGAGATCAGGAGCTGCCTCCTGTGATCACAGAAATGCTTTCAGCCATGACCACTGGCCTGGAAGAGGAGGATGCTTACAGAACTATGCCTTTCTCAGCTGTTTGGAAGCTGCATGTTTAAATATAGTAGAGCCCTCCCTCCCCGTAATTCCAGCTCAGCTGGGAAAGCCCACCTGGCTCTTTTGAGGCATTTGCTTTGAGTAAGTAGCTGGGAAGCAGCAGAGATTACTCTGCAGGAACTGGCAGCTGCTTCCCAGTCTTTGGTTTCTCTAGCTCCAGTGAGCAGCCCTGGGTCATTGGTGGAAAGCCTGGACACTCCTCAAGGTGATTCATTTCAAAAGATCAGATAGGACCGGGTGGATCTTTGTTGATCGCATGAGTGTCTCCAAAATGCACAATGGGAGGAAGCTCTGCCGTGGGCTTCCACACTTTGTCTTTGTGGAACTCCAGCTCACGAGTCTCAGAAAGGGAGATCGGTTCTGGTCTCTGCTTGTATTTTGAGCACAACATTGTCATGATTATTTGCACTTCTCTAAGCTTTACTCGGCAAAAACTCAGTAGGCCTCTTGGGGATGCAGCTTTTCTTTAAGGCAAGAATTGTAGCGTTTTCCTAGTATAAATGCACATATAGGTTTTGTAATACAAAACTCCTGCCGGCATTCGGCATTCGTTGATGTTTCCCTTCTGGCCTAAACTGCTGGGTGTGACTAGTTTAAAAGCTGTCAAAATGACATAAAACAGTTATTAAAACCAATGGCTGCCTCACTGCCAGAGGGCAATATTGTTCCATAAATAGTCTGCATTGCAGCGTTGCTCAGAGCAAGACTGAGCCATCAAACCTAAGGGCAGAAGGCATTTTAAACACACAGTAAAGTGCAATCATATGTACAGTCCCCCACATAAGTAAATGGCAACATTTTTTGCAGCAGCCATTTAGGCAATAGGTACAAGTGAAACATAGGTATTCTCGGTATCTATTTGAGCACCTAAGTGAACATGTAATTGCGCAATGAGCCTTTCACAGCAACTCAATTAAACATGTAAATTATTGTCAAATGTTCCCAGCAGCCACAGAACATTTTCAGTGTCCAATGTCATTATCCTCTATCAGGCATTTGTGCTTCGGAGTACACATTTCTGTAATTAAATAGCAATTATTTTTACTTCCAGTCCCATTAGTAATATTTAAAATCGGAAATACTAGATTGTCTTCCTTCTTTTTTGGCGTAGATTCATTATGTATTTGATGAAACCACACATGATGGAATCAGTGGGTTCCCACAGAGGTATCTCTTAGCATCTTTGTTTTTGGAAAGGTAGGAAGAGTCTTAAAAATAGAATCACATGGACGTGTTAGTCTGAAATGCCTTTTTGGGGTACTCCCCCATGGCATACACTTGGAGGCAAGCTAGAATATTATCAGTCTTAAGAAATTAATACCCAACATGTATTTGTTCACAATATTTTCTAAGCAACGGTCTATCCTAAGAAATGGGTAGTAATCGTTCCTTCTGCTTAATTTATGCCATTGCTTATAAAAAGTGAATGGACAAGCCCAAGGCAGTACTTTGTATGTGTAGGTTGGGAAGGACTAGAGATGAGAAGTCAGCCCTCATTAAGGGGGTACTACCTAGAGTGGATGATAGATTTCATATCACTGGTCAGTTTTTGATCTTTCCAAGATAATTTCAGTAATGAAGTATCATAAAACAATAGTGATAAGAAAAGGAATATTCTATGATATGGGACAGCATCACTGCCAGCATCCTCTGGGTATCTGAGGAACAGAATACCCAGAGGATGCTGAAGCCCAACAGAACCAGAAGAAACTCTGCCCTGTTTAAATATTACTGATTCAATCAAATGAGATGGAGCTGAAACAGTTGGTTCAACTTGTCTACTTTGGTCTTCCTGGTACTGAAGAATAACTTGACTATTCCCCCTACTTTCACCACTTACTAGCATGCTGCAGAAGTTCTGAAGATGTGAAATACAGAAATTCCATAGGCTGTTCCTTTTATTGTTTTGTTTTGGTTTTACTTTCAAAAAATTATGCGAAGGGATGTGTTCTGAAGTTCCAAATGATCTCAAAAATCAAAACAATCCAATCAATTTCTCAGTAATTGGCTTTAAAGAAACTGAGACAAGAGCAATGCAAACAAAGTGCTTTTAAATAAATCATAATTACCCATGCAAATGTCTCCAATAATTTGAGGGTTTAATCAGATGACTAACAATTTGGAAGCCCTCTTTTGGTGGTGTGATGTGACATTTGGTGATGTGACAGGTAGCAGGAAGGCAGAGAAAACCGTCTGGTAGGGACAATCTGAGATGTACGTAGGGGAGTTGGAGTAACATCTAATTTATCCAAACTTGGGAAAGTCTCATACTGGGACGTTGTTTCTGCATTCACCTTATTAGTAAACACAGGCATCTATGTTCAACTTTTCCAACTTGTTCAATTAAGTCTTTGAATTGATCTGGAACGTGGCAGGTTTTCTTTTCTCCTTCTGACGATAAAAGCATTTTTGTGGACAAGGAGCAGGCGTTGATGGTTATTCAAATTTGGAGCATACTACTAGCTTCCCCTTCTACCTACCCCCAGCTTGCAAGTGTGTACCCTAATGTCTTCCCTTGCCACCCAATCTTCTACTTTCTAATTATGGAAAACCTTTTAAAGAGGCACACTTGTGCAGCTCTAGATGATGCAACCTTTAGCAATGTTATTTTACTCCTGTTTGGGGGAGGGGTGAAAATCAATATGGTATGTGACTTCTTTACAATATTTTTTTCTGAAACCAAGAAGCAAAGTACTCCACTTAGTGCAGTTTTAATTAAACTGAATACATTATAAAACACTCTCCTAATTTGCTTTGCCTAGAAAATGTTTTTTAAAGTGTTACAAATCAATCAACTAATTGAGCTATGTAGTAGGAAATGCAGATGGCATCTCTCGTTCCTCTGTTTTCACTCTGCCAACCAAGTGCCTCTTCAGAGACAGGGTTTGTGTTGGGGCTGGCAATTTGCATCCCATGGCACCAACACGGGTTGTGGGGCTAACGGGTAACAAGGAACAACAACACAAAATGCTCTGACTGGGGACAGAGATGGTACGTGGAGATGTTGGCAAGGGGACAGCAGTGGCACCACAAGGACAGCTCCTTGTAGTCCCAGCTCCCATCTCTTCTGTATTGGATCAAGAGTAGTGGGTTTTATTGCTCTGTTCAGAGTGGGTTTAACCAGGAATCTACTTTAGGGATTTATTTTTTTCCCTCAAATCTAATATTGCGAAGCATTAGGGCTAGTCTACTGGTGTGCCCTTTCAGTAAATTTCACAAATACAGATGCATTGTGCACTCTGGTGCTGGAATGATGTGCTCAATTCAATGATGGCCAAGGTGCCATCTTTGGTTTTGAAGGGCTTTCCTTTCACAAGTATTTATCTTGGGTGGGTGTATGGTAATCAAAGACAAAAATAATGTGTCTCTGCCCTCAAGGTCCTTCCAATTGAATGGGAAACGGATATACCATTGGGCACTATACAATGTTGCTCTATGTTATTTGTGAAGGTATGTATGAGAAAAATATAGGAAAAGAACTAAATTTGCTTGGGAGATTTTTGAATCCTTTACAGAGGAATCAGGAGGTAGAACATACTGTGGTATAAGGGCAATGGATTTTAGGTCACAGGGAAAATTTAGCATACTTTGAAATATAAAGTGTCAATTTTCTAGCTATTGAACCAACCAACCACCCCTCTATACTGCAATGTTCTGATTGTTCTCTTCAGTTACAAAATTATCCTCCCTGTCAGATTTGAGGTTGTTGTTCCAGTTTAAAGCATGGCTTTGTGCTACACTTAGGACTGTTGTTATGTAAAATGTATCATGGGAAAGTCTTATGACTTGACAGCTATATACTCACATGTTTTAGAAACACCGATTAAGGTTTCATCAGAGCCTAGATAGTTTCCTTATTCAACCACTTAAGGTGTTCTAAACCCTGAGGCTCAAGGGTTAGAAAATGGAAGTAAAAGGTAAAAAAGTCAGCTATCGGAAAGGATGAATATCCACCATTTTCATCGATGTGGATAGAACTGGAGGGGATTATGCTAAGTGAAATAGGTCGAGCAGAGAAAAACAATTTTATGGTTTCACTTGTAAGTGGTACATAAGGAATAGTGCGAAGAACCATAGAGGAAGGGCGAGAACACTGAATGGGAAGAAATTAGAGAGGGAGACAAACATATAAGAGACTCTGGACTCCTGGAAACAAGCTGAGGGTTGTAGAAAGGAGGGGGTAGGGGGATGGGTATTAAGGAGGGTACATGTGGTGATGAGCACTGGGTGTTATAGGCAACTAATGAATCATTGAACACTATATCAGAAACTTATGATGTACTATATGCTGGTTAACTGAACATAATAAAAATAAAGGTAAAAAAGGAAAAAGTAAAATTATGAGGTGTCTAGCTGGTTCAGTCAGTAGAGCATATGACTCTTGATCTCTGGGGTAGAACATGTGACTCTTGATCTGAGCTAAAACAAACTCAAATGTTTGGGTTGTAAGTTTGAGCCCCTACATTGGGTGTACAGATTACTTAAAAATAAAATATTTAGGGGCACCTGGATAGCTCAGTCAGTTAAGTGTTTGTGCTTGGATCAGGTCATGATTCCAGGGTCCTGGGATGAGCCCCACATTGGGCTTCTTGTCTAGCAGGGAGTCTGCTTGTTTCTCTGACCCTCCCCCTGCTTATACTCACTCTCTCTCAAATAAATAAATAAATAAATAAATAAATAAATAAAATCTTTTTAAAAAGTAGAACTGGGAGGAATAACCTATAACGTTGTTAACAATCTTACTCAGCCAATTGATATATGCCATCTTTACATTTTAAATGGACTTCCATTTCTGGGAAAGATTCTTCAAATATTGATAATCTGAAAGATTTAATTTAAATATATAAACATATAATGGCTATGAAGCTTTGAGTCACTGCATTACGTTTCATAAACAGCTGTTCTGTTGTGCTCTAGTTCAGTGGTCTCTAAAGTATGGTCCCCAACCACCGCATCAGCATCCCATGGTAACTTGTTAGACAAGCAAATTCCTGACTCCTTCTCTGTCCTGTTATATCAGAAACTCTGGGGTTGGGGCTAACAATCTTGTTTGAAGAAACCCTCCAGGTGATTCTAATGTAGGCTAACTTTGAAAACCAATTCTTTACTGTATACATAATGCTTGATGCATCCACATGTCTACTGAGTTCTATTTAAACAGCGCTAAAAAAAAAAAAGAGATTGAACACATTATTTCTACTCAGATTAGATTAAGTTGCTACGAAATGCTAATGAACCAAGTTTTTATTTATTTTTTTCCTGAAGAGACTGACTTTTGACTACATGTAAAAAGAAAAACAAAAGAAAAATAAAAAACTAACTTTAGTTGTCAGTCATGTAGAGAAAAATATATGGCCAACTATTTTGCTTTTTGATAAGTAACGTTTTGTATTTAAACATCAATTA
Source organism: Mellivora capensis (assembly GCA_004024625.1). Lineage (NCBI taxonomy): Eukaryota > Metazoa > Chordata > Mammalia > Carnivora > Mustelidae > Mellivora > Mellivora capensis. The sequence continues at coordinate 29,464 of PISX010015074.1, read as the reverse complement.
TAAATTATATCCAGGTATAATAATTTGATATATATGCCATTCTTTCCATATGTTAAATAACAATTATTAAGTCATTCATATCTTATACATTTCTATCTGCTTGATCATATTTTGGGAGAGAGATACTAAACCCACAATGATTGCGGATTTGTCAATTTTCACTTTAGAAATTTTATCTTTACTTATCTTTTAAAAATATTTTATTTATTTATTTGAGATAGTGAGTGAGAGAGAGAAATGAGGGAGAGAGAGAACGGAGAAGCAGACTGACTCCTCACCGAGCAGGGAGCCTGTTGCTGACTCAATCCTAGGACCTGGAGATTATGACCTGAGATGAGGCTTAACTGACTGAGCCACCCAAGTGACCTCCTATTTTAAAAATTTTAAATTCAAGTTCTTAGGTATATGGAGGTTTTTTTATTACACAGTCTTTGTAAACTCTTGTCATCCCAGGAAATGCTTCATGATCCACACATGGTCAATTTTACTTGCTTTGCAAATGTTTAATTTATTTCCCATATATAAAGAATGTATGTGTAAGAATAAACATATACAAATACAAAGAATCACATACTCCCTCATCCATCTTATTCCCATTGCTCACCCTTCCACATTAAAGGTTGGCTCGGGCGCCTAGGTGGCTCACTTGGTTGAGCGACTGCCTTCGGCTCAGGTCATGATCCTGCAGGATCGAGTAAGGGGCACCTGGGTGGCTCAGTGGGTTAAAGCCGCTGCCTTCGGCTCAGGTCATGATCTCAGGGTCCTGGGATCGAGTCCCGCATTGGGCTCTCTGCTCAGCGGGGAGCCTGCTTCCTTCTCTCTCTCTCTCTGCCTGCCTCTCTGCCTACTTGTGATCTCTGTCAAATAAATAAATAAATAAATAAATAAATAAATAAATAAAAAGGTTGGCTCAACACATCGCGAGGATACAACATGAACACTATAAATAGGAACAATTGTGAGAGAAATATGGTTTTGCTGAAATACTGTGGATGAGATGAGCTTCCTAAGGCCTAGAACAAAACATACACATGAGAGCCAGGCAAAATGGAATATGCACTGCAGTGGGGTAGCTATAAGGTTGAATGCAGTTAATGCATTTAATGACAATTAATGACAGTTTGTTTTAGCTCAGAAACAAAGGCTGCTCATTCCAGAGGGAACCATGCACTGAAAAAGAACACTTTGCATCAGTCAGCACTTCTCCCACCTTCAAAGTCATACTCTTTGATAGAGAAGTTGGTAAGACTGGTCAGGATGTGTAAGTGAACTACGCACACTGGAAAAGAATTCCATGTGTGTGTTTCTGTGTGTGTAAGGAGGGGCGGGTGTTGTGGCTGTGGTTGATGTGATCCTTCAGCCGTTGCTGCCTCAAGAGAAATCATAGCAAAAGGGAAGCACATTTGTCTTGACAGCAGCACTTATTGTTTTTCTCAAACTGATCACAGGGACAACACTATAGACTTAACTTTTATCCTCATCAATTCCAAAAATATTTAAAAAAATACTGAAACAGCTGTGGTCAAGTAATTGAAAGGAATCCTTGTACCATGGTATATTTTCATTGGGTTAAAAGTACTCCATAAATCTATAATCTACGCTGTTTTGGAGTCATCCTTCAGAAAGATGTCTTGTATAGAAGAAAGTACTTAATAATAGAGATGAGGTTTAGCCATGCTTTTTGTAAGAAGGAAATCTTCATTTCTCAAAACTTTAGTATCTAGTCCATACCTGCTCGGGAAGCAGTGCATTCTTAGAATTCTGTGAAGGAAGGTCTGTCACCCTGGACATCAACAAGGCAAGAGTTCTTCTGAAGAGAAGATATTTTGCAAATATTTATATAAACTGTAGAGTGCTATTGCAAATATTAAATATCTCTATATCCCTTGGTTGTTTATAACCAACTATGAGAAATCTTGAACTGAATAATTATCCCCAAGTTAAAAATCACATCCCGAGCTCCAAGACCATGCAAACTCATGAGACCTTAATGTGACTTCAGCTTTTCTATTGCAGAGTGGAGAGGAATGGAAATGGAAGATGTGCATATTGGTATGATATGCTGTTTCCACAACACGTTAGATGTACACCAATTGGAAGAAAACTCTCACATAAACACACAACACAAAGAAAAGAGACTACCTAGATAAAATGGGTTGCAAATCCACCCCTGTCCCATGTATATATAACATGACCCCTTTCTCATGCACGGGCTTTCAAAATATCTGGAAAGAATTTCAAGACAAAGAAATAAGATGCTTCCGTAGGGTATTTTGTTCCTTATGTGGAGTCTCCAAAAACACAGTTTTTATCACTTCTTAGACATTCATGCTCAATGAATATAACTACCTGCCAAATGGGGAATTCCTAAGAACAGCATTAGGACACACTGAGAAGATGATAAAAGTAACACAAGAGGTAAAAAAACTAGACACAAGAAGTATTTCTCATTTTGTCCTCAAAAACACAGTTTTAATTTAACAAAATTCCTAAAACCTTGAAAATAGTAACCATGTTACCTTTCAAAAATCAAATCATTTATAGCCTTGAAGAGTTCAGAGCCTACTTTCTAGCTACCCAGTATTATTTTCCCAACTCTTTCAAATATGAATATACTATATATTATGACAAAGTAATAAAAACCTTACTTTACTGTGGGAAAACATTAGTACCTTAATCACGTTATTGCTTGAGTTTAATAAAAATGCCCTAGATGTAATCATCCCTCATTTTGTAGAAAGAACATTTTAAACCCATGTCAAAAGTAACAGCTGATCCTATTTCCTCTCCAGAGAAAACTCTGGCCTTCAGAGAAAGTTTATGTTCTCAAGAAGGAAAAGAATTAACCAAGTTCAGAATAAATGTCTTCCAGAAATACAGGAGCTGAGAAATGAATAGAGTTCTAAAGATGACAGACATTAATAAAACATCAATGTCATATAAAGCTCTAATTCCTTAATTCCTATAATAGTTCATTTATTTTTTTAATTCAACAAATATTCATTAAGCACCTATATTTTGACAGCTAATGTCCTAAACTTTAGGGATAGAAGCTCATATTCTACTTGAGATAACACAGAAAATAAACAATTAAATAATAAAACAATATAATTTTAACTAGTACAAGGGCTATGAAGAAAATAGAAAAGGCTATTGTCATAGTGAGGAATTCAGCAAGACTCCTTGTATGTGATCATTCAATATTAAGTTTTCTATCATTTCATAGCAAAGCAATAGCACTGAAAAAAATTAATAAGCACCTATTCTGTGCTAGGTAATATGGGGATTTTACAAACAATTTAAGAGCACCATTGCCCTCAAGGAAGCAAGATGTTAAAACAGATAGGTTATTAATTCAAAAGTTAATTAACAGTTCAGGAGTACCTACAGATGCCACAAAGACATAAGAATAATAATATAATAGCTATCAATTATATGCTAAATACTATAATATTGTGGGAGAAAAAGACCCCAAATACCTATTGTGCTTTAGAGTGTGTTTTAGGGTGTTTATTGTGTAGTTTAATCTTTTTTATAGAAAGAGCAAAAGTGCAAAATTAAAAATTATATAAAATTCAAAAAGAGATAAAAAAGAAACTTTACTGCTCAGGGATTCATATATTATAGTAAAACTATAAAGGGAATGGGGCTAGCTCTGTTAGAGAGAAAGAGGGCTGTCAACTGGACAGAACACATGGGAGGTTCTTGGGTCTTGGCAATAAGATAAATAAAATAAATAAATAAAATATAAATAAATAAAATAATTCTTTTCTTTGAGAATTATTACACAAGAATTCATTTTAGAACTAATTGTCAAAGTGTAGATTTGACATTTCTCCATGTATGTGATATTTCTTTGCGTGGTATTTCATAACTAAAATAATTAAAAATATAGAATGAACAAGAAAATGGGACACAGAAGAATAAGGAAGGAGGGGAAATGGAATAAAGCAGCTGTACTATGTGAGTTCAGAGATGGAAACAAAATTAGTATGCTAAAAGGAAACACTTTATTGGGATTGGTTTTGAGCTGAACCATGAGGTGTGAATAGATTTGCTTAAACAGAAATGCAGGTAGGGCCATTCCAAGCAGAGGAAAGATTATGTACAGATGTCTGGAGATAGGAAAGGTCAAGGATGTTTCACTGATTAGAAATTAAATTAGTCAATGTTATAGAAGTGTCAAAATGGAGAACCCTTCAAGAGCAGTTTTAAAGATGATAACATAGGGGGTTCCTGAACTCCCTTTCTCCCATGGACACAGAGAATTAATGGGTGTACATGGAAGAATTCTCTCCAAAAGAAATTCAGGAAGTAGCTGAATGACTCCTACACATCAGGCAAATGAGAAAATGCCCACAGTGAAATGTTTAGGAAAGGCTGAGATGTACCCTCATCATAAACCCCACTCCTGGCATAGTGCCATTCAATCAGGAGGAAACAGCCAACTCTCAGATTCTCCCTGAAGAGTGAAGGGTTTAGACCCCAAGTCTAGTGAGCCATATTTTAAGATTCCTATCTGAGGGATCCTCCAAACACCTTGCTTTGAAAGCCAACAGGCTTTGCACGCATGAGACCCATAAGATGATAACAAAGAAAGAGTCATTAAAGGACTTGAAAATTCACTGCAGCTATTACTCCAGGGCTCAACACAGAGGGAACAGGCAAAATCTACCCAAAATTTTCCCTGTCTTATTCTGAAAGGTTGGGTGTATTTTCATATGTTAGAAGCTGCTGCCTGACTTAACACATATCCAGAGGACACCACCTCTCTCCTCTCCCTCCTGCTTGCACCAAATTGCCGGTATCACCTGGAAAGACATTGTATATATGTCTGCTCCCTAGCTTTTGCTAATGCTGCCCAAAGAACATGTCCCCAGAATGCCTGGCTCTGATACCCAATGGGGCTTCCATTCATGAATCTCACTGTACTGTCTCAAACAAAGAAGCATTCTTCTACCATCATGGTTTAGCATTGAGGGAGCAAAAACACCTGTCTCCTTAAGAGGAGTAAATTTGCATACTTCAAAAGCTGTTGCCTGATGGTCAGACTTCTAATTTAGAACACACCTAGAGGCTGACTACCATCTTCCCTGGAGACCAGGGAAGCCTGTGTCTCCCTTGCTGTCTCCCTCTAGCCTGCTTCAAGTTGCCAGCATCTCTGTGAAAGGAGTTTATACACATAGCTAGTGCCCCTGTTTTTGTGGCTGTTATCTGAAAGATTATGAGGCTCTGGTAGCCAAAGAAGCTTGCATTCAGTAGTCCTACAGGATTGTAAAAACAAAGAATATTTTAATAAGCTTAGAAGCACCTGCACCCCCCCTGGCTATATACTTGGGATCAGTGCAGAAGGTACAAACAAAAATGCCTATCTTCCAGTTATTATCTGGAAGGGTTTTAACTACATACTTTCACAGCTGTTGTCTGAAGATCCAACTTACAACCAGCTTGCATCTAGGTGCTGAATATGCCCTCCACCCCAGGAGCATTGATGGGTTTCAGCATACCCTCAACAAATGGGAGTGACAAAGAACAAAGAACGTGGCTTGAACAATCATAAAAGCTTGGAAGACAACCAGGAGCAAAGGCTGGACTAATCAATGAGCTTCATCTCCAACACAAGATCACTCTGTGAAGACCGGGAGAGATGGCAGTTTTATCTGGTACACAGAAACCAATACAAAGATTCAAGGAGAAGAAACAAAAGAATATGTTCCAAGCAAAATAATAAGATAAAACTACAGAAAACAAATTTTGATTAAGTAGATTTAAGTGATTTACCTGAGAGATAGATTTAAAATAATGGTTATGATGTTCAGGAGGTAAGGGGTACAATATATGAACAAAGTGAGAATTTCAACAAAGAGAGAGCAAATATTAAAAAAGTACCAAACAGGGGTGCCTGGGTGGCTCAGTGGGTTAAAGCCTCTGCCTTTGGCTCAGGTCATGATCAGGGTCCTGGGATCGAGCCCCACATTGGGCTCTCTGTTCAGCAGGGATCCTGCTTCCCCCCTCCCCTGCCTGCCTCTCTGCCTACTTGTGATCTCTGTCTGCCAAATAAATAAGTAAAATCTTTAAAAAAGTAAAAAATAAAAAGTACCAAACAGAAATGACATAGCAGAAGAATATAAAAATTGAACTGAAAAGTTCGACTTAGAGGGTTTCAACAGCAGACTAGATCAAGCAGAAGAAAGGATCAGCAAACTCATAGATAGGCAAAGGCATTCATCTATCAGAGGAGCAACAAGAAAAAAAAAAGAACAAAAAAGAGTGAAGATAGATGAAGGAACTAATGAGAAGAAGTAGACCAATATACACACATAAAGGTCTACAAAAGGAAACGAGATAAAAGGGTAGAAAGTTTATTCAAAGAAATTCTGTCTGAAACCTGCCCTAATCTGGGTAAAGAAACAGGTATTAAAATCCAGCAAACCTAAGGATTATAAAACAAGAAGAAGCCAAAGATACCTGTACTGAGACACATTAACATTAAACCATCAAAAGATAAAGACTAGAAGAGAGCCTTAAACTCAGCAAGAGAAAAACAACCTGTTAGGTACAAAGGAACACACATAAGATTCTCAGCAGATTTTCAGCAGAAACTATGGAGGCCAAAAGGAGTGACACGATATATTCAAAAGACTGAAAGAAAAACAAAACAAAACAAAACAAAAAACTGCCAACCAATAATACTCTACCCTGCAAAGCTGGCCTATAGAACTGAAGGAGAGATAAAGAGTTTTTCCAAACAAGGACAAGATAAAACTCATTACCACTAGACTGGTCTTAAAAAAATTTAAGTGAAATTCTTCAAGCTGAAATGAAAGAATGCTAATTAGTAACAAGAAAACATACAGAAGTATAAAAAATCACTGGTATATGCAAATATATAGTTAAATTCAGAATACTCTAATATTGTAATGATGGTGGATATATCACTTATAAGTCTAGTATGAAGGCTAAGAGACAAAAGCATTAAAAATACTATAGCAATTTGTTAATGGATGCACAAAGTAAAAAGATGGAAATTGTAACATCAAAAACATAAAACATGTAGATCTAATCAACAAATTCAGTAAACTTGCAGGATACAAAATCAATATACAAATATCTTTTGTGTTACTGATAAAAACAATCTATCAGAAAGAGATACTAAGTAAATAATTCCATTTATAATATTCTCAAAAATACTTAAGATTAAATTTAACCAAAGAGTTGACAGATCTGTACATTGAAAACTTTAGGACATTGATGAAAACAATTGAGGAAGATAAAATTGGAAAGATATTTTGGGCTTATGGGTTGAAAGAATTAATACTGTTATAATGTCCATACTACCCAAAGAAATGTACACATCCAGTGCAATCCTTATCAAAATTTCAATGGTATTTTTCACAGAAATAGAAAAAACACTCCTAAAACTTTTGTGATATGACAAATAACTCTAAGTAGCCAAAACAATCCTGAGAAAGGAAGACCAAAGCTAGGGGCAGCATACTTTCTAATATAATACTGTGGTGTTACAAAGTTGTAGTAATCAAAATAATATGGTATTTGCTAAAAACAGATGCAGAAGTCAATGTAACAGAATGAAGATGCAGAAATAAACCAATGGCCAATTAATTTGTTACAAAAGAGCCAAGAATATACAATGGGGCAATGGTGGTCTATTCAATAAATGATGCTGGGAAAACTGAATATTCATATACCACAGAATGAAACTGGACCCTTAACTTATACCATAAACCAAAATCAATTCAAAATGGATTAAAGAGGGGCACCTAGGTGGCTCAGTGGGTTAAAGCCTCTGCCTTTGGCCCAGGTCATGATCTCAGGGTCCTGGGATCAAGCCCCACATCAGGCTCTCTGCTCAGTGGGAAGCCCGCTTCTCCCCCACCTCTGCCTGCCTCTCTGCCTACTTGTGATCTCCATCTGTCAAATAAATAAATAAAATCTTTTAAAAAATGGATTAAATTGACAGTAAACCGGAAACCATAAAGCTTCTCCAAGGAAACAGGGCCTAAGCTCCTTGAAATCTATCTCGACAATGTTTTTTGTTTGTTTCAGGGTGGATTTGATATCAAAGGAAAAGTCAACAAAAGCAAAAATAACCTAGTGGAACAACATGAAACTAAAAAGCTTCTACACAGAAAAAGGAATCATCAGCAAAATTAAAAGGCAACCTATGGAGTGGGAAAAAATATTTGCAAAACATCTATCTGATAAGGGGTTAATATTTAACATATGTAAAGAATTCATACAACTCAATAACTCAACAACAAAACAATTTCCCCAAAACAAACCCATTAAAAAATAGCCAGAGGAACTGAGTAGACTTTTTTGCCAAGATGTACAAATGTCCAACAGTTACATGAAAAAAAGTGCTCAGCATCACTAATCATCAGGAAAATGCAAATCAAAACCACAATGAGCTATTACTTTACCTTATGCCTTTAGAGGGATTATTATCAAAAAGAGAACAGATAAGAAGTGTGGAGAGGATGTAGATCAAAGGAAACTCTTGTGCACTCTGGGTAGAAATGTAAATCTCTAGCCATTGGAAAACAGTATGGAGGACCCTGAAAAAACTATAGTAGAAATACAGTATGATCCAGCAATCCCACTTCTGGGTATATATTAAAAGGAAATGAAAACAGGATTTCGAAGGGATATCTGCAGTCCCATGTTCATTACAGTATTATTCACAATAACCAAGTTATGGAAACAACCTATAAACAGCCCTGGAAGGAAGAATGAATAAAAAAGAGGTGGTATATAACACAATAGACTATTATTCTGTCACAAGAAAGAAGGAAATCCACTCTTTGTGACATGGATGGACCTTGAGACCATTCTGCTAAGTGGTAAGTCAGACAAGGGATATACTGTATGATATCACTTACATGCAGAATCTTAAACAGCTGAACTTATAGAAACAGAGATCAGAGTGGTGGTTACTAAAGGGTAGGGGGTTGGGGAAATAGGTGATGGTGGTCAAAAAATACAAACTTCCAGTTATAAGATGTGTAAGTCCTGTGATCTAATATACAGCACAGGGCTAAGAGTTAAGGATACTGTATTATATACTTGGAATTTGCTAAGAGAGATCTTAAATGTTTTCACCACACAAAAGAGGTAATTGTGTGTTGTGATGGAGGTGTTAGCTAATGCTGTGGTGGTAATCATTTTGCAATATGTAAGTACATCAAATCAGTAGGTTGTGTACCTTAAACTTACACAATGTTATGTGTCACCTCTATCTCAATAATGGTGCAGACAATAAAGAATAAAAATAAATAAAATGGAAAGAAAGCTCATGATGAGGAGGGGTATGAGATATGACCAGAAGGTAGGTTAGGATGAAATCGGGGGGACTTTAAAACCAGAATGAAAAACAAAAACAAAAACAAAAACAATTGAGCTCTGGATTGCTGAGACATAGACATGAGGAAGGAATATTTTTGCATTTCAGTAACACTTCTTCCTATGCTACATCAAAATAGACTTAACCTCTATGTATATTTGTATCATATCCTGAAAATTTATCGTCTCCCTGGTTGATTTTAACTTTTTCCAATGAATGGACAGCCAAACAGCAGACAAGGGATCGCATTTGAGGTCAATGAATCATTGAGGTGCATCTGCTGAGCCCCCTGTGGGATTCTGTCATTGGCTCCACTGAGATGCTTATGTGTTAGGAAAAGCAGGTGGGTTGGGCCAGAAAGGGCCCTATTTCTCAGCAGGTGCAGGTTTTGTTTTGTTTTGTTTTGTTTTTTTACCGGGCATCCTCTGCTCACCATTGAAACTGGTGTGTGGGGGAGAGGGGTGGGTAGTTTGAATATCAAATTCTGAAGTTAAAAAATTGTCTTATTGGGAAATACATCTTTAGGGAAAGAGAGTGAAGATATCAAACAAATACAATTGACCTGAAAAAACAAGTAATAAAGCACACAAGAGCAGCAGATGGACACAACCACAAATTCCTCATTATCACACGCTGGACATACATTAGTGACCTGGCTGTCATGCAAACCAGAAACAGCCCACACCTCTGCCAATCGTGTCTGCGTATGCATTGGAATGCATGTATGATGACCAATATCCTGTTTTATTTACTCACTGGCTTTTTAAAGATGGATCTAAAGTAAAAGCCTAAATGGAAGCTAAAAGAAATCCAAACTGAGGAGTTGTTTTAGTTAAGAACAAAATGTAGGCAGGTGTCAAAGCCTATCTTCGGTAAATCGGTTATTAATTTTCAAAAATTCCTTATTAAGTCTTTGTATTTTTTCTATTTCCTCTGGGAACAAAGTTTAGTGAAAAGAGAAGATACAGTCCAACATTCTCTGGATGATGAGTTTCTTCTCTCACTGATTCCCTGTATTATGGGCTCTTCCCTCTCCACACTAAATTACTATCTATCTATGCAAAATGAAACTGAAGGGGGGGTTACTCAGATAATTTAGGTCAAAAATAAGTTCTCCAGAAACATCCAGATTGAGGCAAACATGTTTTCTATGGTTCATATCATCCTGATAATTGCCTTAATTCTCCATTTTATTTTGCTTCTGTAGACAGCTTAATGGCAGTTAAGATTTTTTGGATCTTGCAGCATAAGAATAAATACTCAATTAAGGCTTTTTCAGATGAGTCAGAGATAGAAAATTGCTGTAGCTATAAGTGATGCATGCTCTCCATTCCCAAGCATTTGCTGGCCTATAGGTTTTCAGATACAACTTGAAACTGAGTATTTGTACTGACAGACTAAAGAGAATAAATCATTAAAGAAAATTTCTTCCTTACTGAAGTATCAAATTAAAGTCCAGTTGCTGGCCATAGTCTGGGGCCCAGATCACTATTACCAGAATCATTTGCAAAGTGTAGGAAAAAAAAATTGCTATTTGTCAGACAGTGTAAGAAATATGAGGGGTTGAGGAAAAATTGATTAATTAATGTATTTATTAATTCATTCACTCATTCACATAGCAAGTTTTTACTAAACCAAATGTACCAGATGCCATTCCAGAAGATTAAAATATATTAGTGAACAAAAAAGCAAAGACTTCTGGCCTCATGGAGTTCAGCATTCTAGTGAGGAGGTGGGAGGCCAACTAAAATAATAGACATACTTAATAGGTAACGTGTATACTGTGTGTGAGGTTGAAAAATGCTATGGGAAAGGAAGAAGTAGAGCTGGCTAAGGGGATTAGGGAAGTTACTGGAGAGGGAAAATGTTGATTTCTTAAATATGGTGCCCAGGTGAATGATGCAATCAAAATGTGATCTATGAACAGAGACTTTAAGGGTGTGAGAGTAACCTCAGTGGATATCTGGGGATAGAAGGCTTCATGCTGTGAAAACATCTAGGACCAGGGCCCCAAAGCAGGAATCTCTCTGATATGTGTGAGGAACAGCAAGGAGGCCAGAATTTGAGGCACAGTGTCAAGAAGAGGCAGTAGGACTTGAGAGCTGAGTCATGTGGGCCATTGCAAGGAGTAGGAAGTTATTTTGAGTGAGGTGGGAGCCATTGCAGAGCTCTGAGCAGAGGTGTGGCATGGGCATATGTTGAGAAGACACTGTGGAGAAAGCTAGATGGCAAAGGGAAGAAATGATGGTTGCTTAGGATTACATTCCATGTGAAAAAGCAGAGATGGGACCTTAGTTGTCAGTTTGTTCCTTAAATTAATTTTGTAAGTCTGTTAGACGATAACCACTAAATTCTACCTCTGAAACTAGTACTATAGCATATGTTTATTAAACTCAATTTAAATTAAAAAAATAAAAAATACAGTTAAACATAGAAAATTGATATTTACGCTGAAGTTTTTCACCAACTTCTTCCAACACCAACAGAAAAAGTAACAACTTAGCCAGTGGCATATCCTGGTACAGCATGGCATTGCCCCAGGTTAAAAGCAGCCAATTTCATTTATTGAGCTGACTACCAAAAGTTAAAACTGTTCCAAATGAAATAGAGCATGTTAACAATGCCCTTCTGATTTCTCATGCAAAGTGTTGAAATCTGGCATGGAACTTCTGAAAGAACCAACTCCTGCATTTCTTCCCGAAAAACTGCCAATACAGTGGCCTCTGTTTAACTAAATTAAAGGGATTTTAGTCTTTATTAAAAGCAATTCATCTTTATTAAAACAATTCTCGCATATTCACTATGAGTCAGACAAACAAATAAATTAGCCATTAGTGGTGACATCATGGGCTTTTGTGCACAAATATTTCAATTAAAAAACTCAAATTGTTCAGTTAAAACTCTCTTAATTTTATTGTTTCTGCAATTCAAGATAGTTATTGGTGTATTTTCCCAGAACTGAGTTATTTTGCTCTGATAATTGAGAACATTATGAAAAATTAAGAGAATTGAATATAGTTATTTGAATCACAGAAAAGGGTAGGTGTATATTAAAGGAAACATTTGCAAATATATGTCAGTGCAATTAGTTAATTAAAAGAAATTTTTACATACAGACACATAAATCAGTAATAATATAAAAGGAATAAGAAATAGGTGCAAGGCATCTAGTTGAAGATAATTCTAATCTTCTGAAGGCATCCTCATTACTCACTCTACTTTTAGGGAACAAAATACTGTGGTCCTCTATGTGTCAGAAAAATACCTCACAAAGAATCTGCTCTCTCTCCAAATGCCTTATCTATTTTCCCACCAAAATGATTTTAATTACATGAAATCTTACTAGCTGGGTGACCCAGGACAAGCCACTTAACCTTTCCTTGCCTCTGCTTTGTTGACCTTCATCAGTTATGGTGACTCATTTGGATAATGGAGGATTGTCTGAACCTTGGTATCTGACTTCACGCACCGCAGAACTCCAGTTTGCTGATTTTTTATGAACCCTGGATCTTCCAACTTGCTCTTTTGTCTTGGATCACTCCTTTACTACACCTTCTACCAACTCTCATCCAGCACACCAGCCTCTCCCTGGGCTTGGCACCTTTGCATTGACACCAGTATCCTCCTTTCTTACATGTCAAACTCCTATTCATCCTTCAAAACACTCTCTGCAAAACTTGTCTGACATCCTGGCCCCCTCTCTCTCACCCACATCACATTCCTTCATTGTATTCCTGAAGCACTCTGTACACATCTCTAGCACAGATTTCCTAGCATGCAATTCTTTGTTCTTGCATCTCTTTTCCTGATCATATGGTGCTTCTTGAAAGCTATGTTCTATTCATCATATGATGTCCTTTTTTTTTTAAGATTTTATTTATTTGACAGAGATCACAAGTAGGCAAGAGAGGCAGACAGAGAGAGAGAGGAGGAAGCAGGCTCTCCGCGGAGCAGAGAGCCCAATGTGGGGCTCGATCCCAGGACCCTGGGATCATGACCTGAGCCAAAAGCAGAGGCTTTAACCCACTGAGCCACCCAGGCACCCCTAAGATGTCCTTTTGATCTATGGTGTCTCCAATGTCTCAAGGTGACAGAAATTGAATTAAATTAAGAAAAATAAGATACAAATCCAGAAAATGGAAATAAAATATGCTCCTCTCTCCCAATTCTCATAAATATCAATGCGTTTGTATAAATGTAATGCAGAGGATTGGGGGCTTGTCTAAATGCAGCACAGAATAGCCATTAAGAAGGCACACTCTAGCACCAACCTATCAGGGTATTAACCCTATGATTGCTCTTACTAACTGGATGGCCCACGATAATTAGCTTAACTTTTCCTTGCCTCGCCCCATCATCTGTAAAATGAAGGGAATGAAGGTGCCAACTCTATAGGATTTCTGTGGATTAAGTGAAATGTTTCATGTGAGGAGTTTAAGACTACACTGGTACATGGTCATCATTATACAAGTACTAGTAGCCATTGTTTCTGTCATCATTATCTTTATTATTATTGCTAATTCCTTCCAAAAAGGACACAAGGATACAAGGATGCTATCTCTGTTACCTTTCTTTGGGTTTAGGGAGGCATGTCATAGCTTCAGAAAAGAAGAGGATGAAAAGCAATGAATTTGATTCTAGTCTCTTTTGAGACTTCCTTTACTTTTCTTATCAAGCATGCCCAGGAGGTAGAAAAAGAAAGGGATAATACACTACTCTCTTTTGAATTGCTAGACACTAGACTTTTGCAGAAGAGAATTTTTCTAACAGAAGACTCCTATTTGGGAATCAGAGTAAGGAGATGTTTCATAAAACTAGCCTCTATTATGTGCCAGACAGTGTTCTAGACATCTAGACAGGGAATGCCCTGAAGTGAACTTTCACTTGAGATGAACTTGAGATGCCCTGAAGGAACTTTCATTCTAGTGGCCAGTTTTAATCATCTCTTATTTTCTCCCTATATCTCATAATCTGAATTATGAATTTAAGACCACATCTATCAGCTGTTCTCTGTTTTACCCTTTATTTTTTGTTAAATATTTGCATTTAGGGTCCTTAAAGTTGAGACATAAAACCAAGAGTTCAAGGAATCTTAACTTTGAACTAAGTAGTCACATGGTCCAACAGGTCAAGTGTATTCATTAAAAGGATGTATATGAGGACACATTACTCATAGGTCCAATGTGTGGGTCAATGCCTTTGTCAAACTGATAGTAAAGAAATCCTCATGGCCAGGCATCACCTTAGGAACCCAATGGCAGGGGAGTGTAGGCCAATGGGAAGCTGAGAAAAGGACACCAGTTCACTGAAACCGAGATCACCCAAGGACCAATGTGCCCAACAATTAGTTTAAAAATTTAATTTGAATCTTTTCTGAAGGTTTTATTTTCCATTGCCTCTGTTCCTGTCCTAGTAACTTCTAGACAAGTGTTGCAAAACAGTTTTAGGATAATTTGCAACAATTTTTTTTTTTTTTTTCCTGACAAGAGCAGGGCAGGGGCCATAGCAAACTCAGGATTTAAGTTTCCCCAAATGAAGAAAAAAAAATAAATTGAATTTAAGAGAAAACATATACCTTCCCATGTAAAAACCAAAGGCAAAGGGATGTTGACATAAGGATTCAAATAAAGATCCCAATATTAGGCCTACACATATATAGACATATGTTACATAACAGAATTGACAAGAGGCAAGAATGAACTCTTAGTAAGTTTCAATGATGCAAGTCAATATCCATTAAGAAAAGAAATGAAATTATATCTCTCGTTCATATTTGACAATCCTAGGTCTATCAAAGTTATAAGTATAAAAGGAAAAACTACAGAGTTTTTAGACAGATGATATAGGATGATATCTTTATGACCTTGAAGTAGGGAGCGTTTCTTAAATAGACTATTAAAAACACAAATCGTAAAGGAAGAGATTTATTAGTTATACTTCATTAAAATTAATTCACTTCATCAAAGAACACCAAGAAGAGAGTAAGAAGACAAGTCACAGAGTTAGAAAATACATTTATGACCCATGTATCTGGTAAAGGACTAGTACTCAGAATATATAAAGAAGTCCTACAAATCAGTATGAAACATATAGTCAGCACAATGGGAAAAAATGGGTAAAAGACCTACAAGATATACATTACAAAAAGAAAATCCAAGTGACTAATAAATTTGATGTAGAAACATGTTGAAACTCAGTAATTAGAGAAATACTAGTTAATAATATTCTGAAGTAAAATTATAAACCCATTAGCTTCTCAAAATATTTTTTTAAAATATGAAAATAGAAAGTGTTAGTGAGAATGTGGCACTGCTGTTTGGAAATGTAAATTGGCATGGTCTATTCTGAAAACAGTTTGGCATTATCTAGTAAAATTTAAGATATCTATGCCTTACAAATCCATTCATAGATATTCACAGTAGGAAAAATTTGCACATACTCCCCAAGAGACAAAATTATGCACAACGTCATTATAATAGCCATAAGCTGGAATTATTTCAAATTCCCATTAAGAGTAAGATGAAGATATAAATTATGACAAACTCATTCATTGGAATACTATGTAGTATTAAAGATAAATTAAGTAAGTACATGTAGACCCAATGACCTGAATGAATCTCATAGAGAGAGAGCTGAGCAAAAGGAGCAATTTGGAAAAGAATGCATACATCATGATTCCACTTACATACAGTTCAAAAACAGGAAAAAATAACCTATATTGGTAGGAAGTTGTTATCACAAAAGTCAGGAGAGTGGTTACCTTTATGGGAGAAAGACAGGATGCAATTAGGGGCTTCTGTGTAGTTGGCTATATTTGACAATGACGACAGTGACCAAGATAATTTACTTTACAATTATTCCTTAAACTGTGCAGATGTATTTTATTCACCCAAATCAAACATACATTGTAAGGGGATAAAGCAGGTAACAGAAAATTTCTCTAGGAAATGTCATAAGAGTATTCTCATTTTGTGATAAAAACAAAAATGATTAATTATATTAACGTAGGAAAGAAAAATTTATAAAAATACATCAAAATGTTAATGGTAGTTTTCTTTGTGAGAATGTTGTTGTTTTTTACTTTTTGTGTTTTATGAATTGTCTATAATGATATACATTAATTTATTTTATAAATACATTCATTTTAAAAAAAGACCCCCAAGGAACAGGTAAGGATAAAACTACAGCTTTAAAAATGCTCCGCAATTGGTCTTTCATTTATTTATTATAAATCTATTTATAGATTTATTTATTAGAGAAAGGAGAGAAAGGGACAGAAGGAGAGAGAGAAAGAATGAGCAGGAAGGGCAGAGGGTGACGGAGAAAAGAATCTGCCCAGGGCATGGAGCCAGATGTAGGGCCCAATCGCATAACCTGAGCTGAAACCAAGAGTCAGATGCTTAACTGACTGTTGCCACCCACGTGCCCCAGAAATTGGTCTTTTAGTAAAAAAAAATCATTTAACAGATTTTGGCAAACAAACCTATGACATTTGCAAGATGATTCCTATACCATTTCATGAGGTCTGTGAATGAAACCCAATTGCGTATGAAGATAAAGCTTTCCTGTATATATTCATGTATTATAAGACTGTAGACATACAGATCACTGCAATGTTCCCCTAAAAGAATATGTATAAGCCAACTCCATCAATGTGCATTTAAGAATGGTTACATGCTCATGGCAAGCTGATTAGGGTCTCTGAGAGGAATCTGCCAGCACATGTGTAGGTTACAAGGTATATATCTTATTAACAGATTAGCCAAAAGTTTCTATATGGATGGATTCTGAGGTTTTAAAAACATTGTTTGGATTTTGGAAATGCTTTATTTTTCTCCTTAACATCTAACCCAAGCAAGACGAGAGACTGAACCCTGAGAAAGGAAACATACAAGCTCAACACTGACTGGTTCAGGGAAGGAAACAACTGAGCAATGAAATAGGCTGGTTTTGACTGCTGGACTCACCCTATTGAGGAAAGTGTCTCTCTTAATTACATTTATATTTTAGGGAAGTTAAAACAAGAGTCATGACTCCATATAGTATCTCAATTATCCCTGACAGGCATTAATTAGGACTTGCCAGGCTTCTTGTCCCTTTCATGAACGAAGGAGTATAATAGGAAGGGGAGGCTCTCTGTGAAGACTCGGGCAAACATACTTCACACTGCCCACTCTCCAGCATGATCCAAACCAAAGAGAGTTGATTAACCAGCCTCTGGTACACTGATCAGCTGGTTCTTTCAACTAAGACCCTTGAGTAAAGGTAGTTTGTGATTAGTGTAAAGGAAAGGGAAGGAAAAGGAGGGAGGTAGGGGACGTGTGGAATTAAGAAATGAAATTTGGCAAAATACAGAGATATGTTTGTTCATCACCATTTTATGAATGTCCAAGCAAACCCAAACTTACTTTTTGGTGATTATGTTTAAATTATTAACTGGGGAACATTATTAACTGGGTTATTTCACTGAAGCTTGATTGCAATGGATGATTTTCACTTTTGCGGTTCAAAACTGGCTTTCAGAAGACTCTGTGCTAGAACTGATTGGATGGATTTTCCTTAATCAGGAAAAGCATATTACAACTCATTATTAAATAGGTAACTCCTAAAATGCTTAATTTCTAGATAGCAAAACTCCAGAGCTCGATCATAACTATCATGGCATGTTGAGAACAAGTAAATTTCTAATATTTTGCTATGGAATGTCTTTACAGTCAGCAAAGTACATAAATTCTTTTCCAGGAGCCTCTGCCTCAAAGCTTGTTCAAAATCCCTTATAATAGAACTGCCAGTCATTTCAGAGCCTATAGTGCTTATTTCTTAAGAAACCATCATCCATAAATTTCTGATATTTACAGCCTGAACATGAAATAAATATAGGTTTTGTTCAGTAGCATTCATGAATAAGCAGTGGTATTTCTCTTTGTATATGCAGATTTAAATGCTTTGGGAAATATTCATAACTGCAGAAGGGTAATTTGAAGGACTGCATTGAAAAAAATTTGGGCCAGTTAGGATTATAAAACTGTTTAATAATCAGGACTGATGCTGCTGGCTTGAAGAAGGATAATTAGAACCTTAATGTGCAGAACGCCCTTTGAAAATATTTCTGGTGCTGAATACCACTATCTCCACATCCAAAGAACGGCCACTTGAGTCGACAGATGACCAAGAGCCTTCTTCAAGGTCATGTGGAAAATGTAAGGAGAGATTTTAGTTCTCATATATGCACTCATTAGATTTACTGTCATCCTGCCATATAGTATCAGGGTATAATTTTCCCCATAAATGTCATGGATCTAAGATGGAGAGACTCCTAAATATATGCATGGACTCCTGGAATGGCAGTTGGAAGAGAATACTTCTTGCCTCCTCTCTCTGGGGATTGAAGATGGAGGGCTAACCTTGAGAAACAAGGTTTGCTGGTCTACAGAGTCCTAAAATGCCTTGGTCAGAATTGGACAAAGATACCCCTCATGAACACAGGGCTTGATAAACAGAGCTTGCATTACAGATTTTGAAACAAATATCATAATTTCCTGAAATTCAAAAGATTTCTATACCCTTGGCATTACCTGTTGATGTAAATGCAGCATAATGAAGAAATGTAGTCATCACTTAAAACTTGTAATCATAACTGACCTATAGTTGAGAGCCAATGCTTTTGGTAGAAATTAATCCATATTTTGACATGAGGAAACGAGATTAAAGAGTAGCTCAAATATTAAGAAAACAAAATGAAATCATAGACATTATCATGTTGTTAGACTTCCAGCTCACATGTCAAAACCTTCCTCTTACCTATCTTCATCAAAACACTCTCCTTGACCCTATTTTTGCCACCAGCTATTGGCCCATTTCTGTACACCTCTGTTGGGCAGAGCTCTTTGAAAGAGTTGCCTATGCTTACTTCCATTTCTTCTCTAAATTTCCCTTGAATCCACTCTAATCAGGCTTCTTTCCCAACTCCCCCTAAAGAGCTGTCCCCAGTTCCTTCATTGATCCAATCCTCAGGCCCCAGTGACAAGCCATGTCATCCCATCTTGTTTCTTCTCCTAGCTCATGGGCTGCTTTCTAAGCTTGCCCTTGAAGGTAACTCTTTGTCCTCTGGGTGTCTAGATGCAGACTGAGAGCTCACACTTCTTTTATTCTTTGATCCACAGAGTAGTGCCAACACATAGCTGAAATATTTGGACATTTGGAGGCAAAACTTCTGTACTCTCATGTTTTATGCTTTCCCAATCACTTATCTCTATAAATCATGGATCACATAAATAGTTCTATCCAGCAGTGAACATACCAGCTTTATCCCTTACCTCCTCCACATATATTGCCACAAATATCAGTTCATGATTTTATTTTCTTCAACTACTTAGCCCTCAACTCTACAAGGCAAGCAGATGCCTGGCATTTAATTAGTGACCCAATTACGGCTTTTTGCTGGCCTTAGCTTATTTATTAATCTAGGAGAAAAAGAAATCAAATTGGTTGGGCGTATGGTGAAAAAGAAATTACAACTCTAGCTATTAGTCTTTGTCCTTCTTCAAAAAAGAAATGATTCATGTTAAATTTTTTTTTAAATTTACTTCTTACCCTAAAATTAAAGGGAAACCTTAAAAACCTCTGTAGGGACACCTGGGGGGCTTAGTTGGTTAAGCGTCTTCCTTCAGCTCAGGTCATGATCCCAGGCTCCTGGGATCAAGTCCTGGAGTCCAGGATGAGGCTCCCTGCTCAGCAGGGAGTCTGCATCTCCCTCTCCCTCTGCCCCCGCCCCCCCCACCTGCTTGTTCTCTCTCTCACACACACGTACGTGCTTGTTCTCTCTTGCAAATAAAGAAATTTTAAAAAATTAAAACCACTGTAATTATTTTAGGGGATAAACTTAGTATTTAATTAAGAAATAGTTACAACCGAGAGATAGTCTCCTCAGTAAGGGCTGGTTCATAGCTGATCAGAGTTAGACATTTTTCCCCCACCAGAATGGGATGGCAAGAAATAAATATCCACAAAAAAAAAAAAAAAAAAGTCAGTGTGACCAGGTTGTAGAAATAATGTTTTGGCCAACAGGGAATTTCTTTTCTTTTTCTGTCACTATATTCTTCATTTCCCACCACACCTTTCTCTATCTTTAATTCCTATCCTTTCCTCATCATGTAAAGTTTCTTTTCCCCCTTCTTTTCAGGTAGGGCCTGTTATGAAGTGTTATAAAGGCTAATTCCTGAAAAAGAGGTGCTCAGAAAAGAAAACCTGTTGATGGCTTCCACTGTTAGATTTTATTCCTTTCTGTTTCTTTGCTATTTCTCCTTAAAGGTAGAGTCATCTTGTGATGAGATGAAAAAACTAAGGTGACTTAACAAAAACCCCGAAGTTTTAAAAAACTGCATAAACAGAATTGGGGGTAGGGCCCTTGGATCTGAAAACACTACATCTTGAGTCCAAAAGGCAGCATTCCCTGCTGACCTCCCTAGGTCTCCAGCTGGCTTTGCTGGCGCTTTTCCAAATTGGTCTGTGAAATATGGGGACGGGGCTGGAACATTTGGTTGTAATCAAAACATGAACACATATCTAGAATTAGCCATGTTTTAAACAGCTTAAACTGGCTGAAAAATCCATGTATCTGGAGAATGAGACATCTGCTATAGAATAAAACCACTTATAGGAGAGAACTTTGCTTCAATAGTTTGTGAAGGAAGACTTTTAACTTCAAAATAACATTGAAATCAATGGATCACAAAGCCTTTGTTTTTTTGAACAGATATCTGGGGCAAGTTTTTATGGTTTGTTTTTTGTTTGTTTGTTTGTTTGTTTTTTAATAGTAGCCACTCCTGTGGGCTAGTTGAAAGACTGTAGTGAATGAAGAAAATAATAGTTTTATTTCTCTTCTGTGCTATTAAGATGTAAAATGATGTAATACCTTGCATAATTTGGAGTAAAAATGATAATATATTGCATGGACTAATACTTTTAGAACTACTTACAGAATCTTAAGGAAACTGGTTATCACTGTTGGGTGGTGAACTTGAGGGAGGCAGGGCAATAGTCTTTAATCTTTTTATCTGTAAAACTGGGGTAATAAAATGATCTACCTCCTGAGACTCAACAACAAAAAATTGAGCACTTATTTTAGGACCTGGCATTAGAATAAGCTAATAATAGTAATAATAATAATAAATGGCACTAATTATCAACATTAATTAAGACATATACTACAAAAATTAGCAAATGTCTTTAGATGAGGTGCTCATAGAGTCATTTAACAAATATATGAAACTTGTGAATGGCAATATTATTTGATTTACTAACAAACCTTTTCTTACAGACAGAAAAATATGAATCACTCTCCACTTATTTTGTAAAGGCTAAAAGTTTGGTAGAGATGGAGTGTTGATTAATTTTGTCTTGTTATGGCCTAAAATCAATAAGATTCTCACATAGTTTTATGTGTGTATTTGTGTGTGTGTGTGTGTGTATACATATATAGTGATGTATATTTTAATATTGTAACCCTTTGTTGATTTTTATTTTGCATAAATATCTTATATTTTTTATAGGCAAGAAAAAAATGTTTCTCCAAGGTAAGTTCAGAGTTAGGTTTGTTGACCAAGGCAAATACAATTCTCTTTGGCAGAGCTGACACTAGACATACATATTTTGCCAATACAGGATAAGATAGCTCTCCATCACATTTGAAAACAATGCTCAAGAGTAGTCCCCAAATCAATTTTTAAAAATCACCACTAATACATTTATTAGTAAATGATATATAAAGAACTCGTACAACGGATAGCACAAAAATTTTTCTTGATTCAAAAAATGGGTAGAAGATTTGAATATATATTTTTCCAGTGAAAATATACAGATGGCCAAGAGGTACATGAAAAGATGCATCATTCATCATCAGGGAAATGCAGATCAAAACCAAATGAGATATCACCTCATGCCTGTTCAAATGGCTGTTATCAAAAAGACAAGGAATAATGAGTGTTGGTGAGGATGTGGAGGAAAGGGAATCCTTGTGCACTGCTGGTGGGAATGTAAAATAGTGCAGCTCCTACAGAAAACAGGATGGAGGTTCCTCAAAAAATTAAAAACAGAACTACTATATAATCCAGTAACTCTACTTCTGGGTATTTATCTGAAGAAAACAACCAAACAAAAAATACTAATTTGAAAAGATACGTACAACCCTATGTTCATTGCAGCATTATTAACAATAGCCCAGATACAGAAGCAATCTAAGTGTCCACCAGTGGATGACTGGATTAAAAATGTGGTATATATGCACAATGGACTATTATCAACCATAAAAAAGAATAAAATCTTGCCATTTGTAATAACATGGGTGGACCTTGAGGAATTATGATAAGTGAATTAAGTCAGACAGAGAAAGACAAATACTATATGATGTCTCTGATATGTGGACTCTGTCTATCTATCTATCTATCTATCATCTATCTATGCCAGAGGCAGGGCTGGGGGGGTTAGTAGGAGAAATGGGTGTCTTAGTTTAAATATACTGGAAAAAAAAGAATGTTGGAATATTAGGGAATCGTAGGCCATCATAAGATTAAGATAAAATTTATGTCAACCAAGACCATATCTTGGACACAGAGTTGGGTTTCTAAATAGCTAAGCTATTAATGACAGGTAGTTAGAAAGAAAATTCTAGTTAGTTACTATAACACAGAAGTGTAGCCTCTAGTTTAAAAAAAAAATCTAGGGACAAAGCTAGTTTTCACTTTGGCTTCGTTTTTAATTCAGTTCAAGTTGCTGGCCATATATGAGAAAAAGTGAGAAGCAAATTCTTTTGCATCCTAGAATATTCTTGTTAGAAGACATTAAAAAAAAACTAACAAAATAAAATAACCTAACATGGATTTGGTTTTCTCATCATTATAAAATAATTGAACGATGGCAGTTTAAACATAAAAATATATTCCAGCAAAGGAGCCAAAGTAACAAAATTTCTGATACAAATTTGTAAACTCTTGACATTAGGTCCTAAACAACATCTTAACTGGCATTTTTCTTTGGCAGTGTAACAATGTATATGTAGTTACAATTAAGATACATCATTAAGTAGAGTGGAATTACAATTCACCAGAAGACTTCCTTATCTCTTGAAAATTCATGAGCATTTAATTGAAAACATTTGGGAGTTTTAAGTAAGTGGGTATTGTGGAGGGCACGCATTGCATGGAGCACTGGGTGTGGTGTAAAACTATGAACTCTGTTACGCTGAAAAGAAATTAAAAA
Organism: Mellivora capensis; assembly: GCA_004024625.1. Taxonomy (NCBI): domain Eukaryota; kingdom Metazoa; phylum Chordata; class Mammalia; order Carnivora; family Mustelidae; genus Mellivora; species Mellivora capensis. Next base: position 5,844 of record PISX010015074.1, on the reverse strand, counting down.
AAATCTAAAAAAAAAATTTTTAGTTTAAAACTTGGGGAGCATATACTCACACACATGCACATACAGTATATCTTTCTAAATACATATATATCTGTATTATATAAACATGGATATTTATAAAAGCATATTTATTAGAAAAATTTAAAGTATATGGCAAATATCTGTACAAAGATTCTAGGTTTTCCTCCAGGCATTTTATAGAGGATTCGTAGGAATTCATGGGTGTTTGATTCAGAGTGAGTGATTCATTATGAAGGTTGTGTGAAAAACCTAATCAGGCCTAAAATTTGTATACCTCATTTAGAAACAATCTTGCTTATTTGTCTTTTCTTCCACCTTACACTTTTCTTCATAACAAGAGTCTATGCTTGGTTTCTTAACCATCTTTGTCTTTTGGCTTCTTTATCTTTTCTTCAGATCCCTTTCTATTTCAGATATTTTAAAAAGTAGCTATTGGGGGCGCCTGGGTGGCTCAGTGGGTTAAGCCTCTGTCTTCGGCTCAGGTCATGATCTCAGGGTCCTGGGATTGAGCCCCACATTGGGCTCTCTGCTCAGTGGGGAGCCTGCTTCCCCTTCTCTCTCTGCCTGCTGCTCTGCCTACTTCTGATCTCTCTCTGTCAAATAAATAAGATCTTAAAAAAAAAAAAAGTAGCTATTGGAAGAAGGTAGCTCAAATGCCATATAGCAGAGGATTTGAGATAATTGTATAAAGAACAGTGAGTGGCAGAAGCCAAGGACTTCTTAGTGGAGCAAAGAATTTCCGAGGCACTTCTCTGCTTGAAGCAACAGGAGAAGAAAAGAGAATCCTTACAGATTGATGTAGGTCAACTCTTTGCTCTCTTGCGTTTGGCTCCCTTGCTAAAGAGCAAAGCAGATAATCAGCCAGTCTAGAATGACTGGACTTTGTGTGGCTGGTTAGTTGTTGCTTTTCAATGTCTGTAGTCAACACACTGACTTTGGCCCAGTAGAATACCCTGGGGGAACTTGGGTGTATAAATGTGTGTATAAGTGTGTATATGTGTATACCAGCACATGATTCCCAGGGCTACAACCCAACTTTATCAACTGCTTTAACCTTCTCTAGTCTTGATAATTTTCACCCTTCCCTCCTGACCTCCTGGATTCCATGGACTATGAGTTTCCAACATTACCATTTACTTCAGGGGTTGCTTTCTTCCATTGCTTGGGTAAGACCATCTCGCTGTAGCATCCGGTTTCCTACAACCTACCCCTGACCAGATCAGCCCCTGCAGCCCAGTCCCAGGGTTCAAAAAGCATGAAGCTTTCACTGTTTTATAAGAGCACTGGGAACCAGACCCAAGGACCTCCCTGGATAGCACTGGTCTTGCTTAACTCTAAGGGAAGAGGCAGATTTCCTATCTTTGAAATTTTGAAATTTCATTTTTGACCAAAGACTTGTCTCCTACTACCATTGATCCTGGTTGTCAGCATGATATATTTTAAAACATTTTTAGGCTGGGTCCTCTTCTGTAGCTTTTCTTCTTTTTCCAGAGAACGGGGCCTGGCAGCCAGGCTATTGATAATCTATCTGAGTAAAGATGTGAAACAGAAACAGCGAAAGGCAGATTTTCAGTGAACTGGGACTAAAGAACAGTGCCAGATAGAGGACAGGTCCCCAGGGGATTAAGAATCAGGGATTACTCAGTCACACAAAGGTGAAAAAACTAGTTCCAACAAATAAATTTGATACGGCATTTTGGAGAAGTCACTCAACCTTTCCAGGGCTATTTTATTAGTAAAAACAATAAATTAAAAAAAATAGTAATGGCTTCAAACGATTGGGCTGGGATCATATCAGGTAAGGCCCATGGAAACCTTTCTGCATTGTCAAAGGGCTAGCTCATGGATGGTGTTCCAATAGGAACATCACTGGGGCCAGTGATGTTGCTAATGTGAGGTTAGGAGGCCATAGGATCTCAGCTTGACAGGACCGAAATAGTGGGAGCTGGGAATGGACACAGGGATGGGAAGCCAAAATGAAGGACACCCTTCCAAGCTTGGATGGCAAAATAAAGCTACACTTTAGAGAGTTTGGACTCCTGGATCCTCTGTGTGTGTGTGTGTGTGTGTGTGTGTGTGGTATTGTTTTCACAACAATTTCCCTGGCTCTTGCCAGCAGGTGATGGATCTAGAGCAAATAGAGTTAAAAACAAGATGTGTAATTATATCAGCAGAAATCACTCATGGTGGGGAGGTTGCTGCTAGGACCTTTGGCAACATCTTCTTAATCAACTAAGAGCAGACGAAGAGCAGTTATGTCAAAGGTTCCAAGAATCATCTTCTATACCAAAGGTCAGGAAACCATTGCCTGTGGGCCAACTGTAGTCTACCATCTGGTTTTGTGAATAAAGTTTGATTGGAACACTGCCATGTCTATTTACATAATCTCTTGTGGCTGCTTTTACAGTACAACACAGTTGAGCAGCTGTGATAGAGACTACATGACCTGCAAAGCTTAGCATATTTACTCTATCCTTAAAAAAAAAAAAGCGTGAAGATGTCTGTTCTATACCTTTTAACAAGTACACATGTGAGAAGCAATATTTGGATGGCCAGATCACTTTAAAGTAGAAGGTGGCCGCCTCATACAATAGGGCTGGGGTATTCTCACAGAATAATATTCTTGTTTTGCTTCCTTTTTCAAAGAGAATAACCAAACATCGTGGAAGGAAGTGACAGTTTCTCCGTCATGCATTTCAAGAGGGTAGGTAAGAGGGGCACCTGGGTGGGTCAGTCAGTTAAAAGGGTTAAGAGCCTGTCTTCAGTTCAGGTCAAGATCTCGGGATCCTGGGATCAAGCCACATATCAAGCCCAGCATCGGGCTCCCTGCGAGGAGGGGAGTCTGCTTCTCCTTTTCTCTCTGCCCCTCCTCCTGCTCATGCACAGGCACTTGCTCCCTCTCTTAAATAAATAAAATCAAAAGAAAAGAGGAAAGAAAGAAAGAAGGAAGGAAGGAAGGAAGGAAGGAAGGAAGGAAGGAAGGAAGGAAGGAAGGAAGAATCCAAATCAAATGCTTGATTTTTTCCCCCCTGGGGAACCCAGGAAAAAGTAATGCTAGCAGTATTTAGGAAATGGTGTCCAATGACCGCTTCATCACAATTATTCTCTCTTAATCAGTAACATACAGAAATCCAGCAAAATGAGGACCTTCATGGTTTTTGCCTAAGAAACTTCAAGCGAGAATGATATTACTCTAAAGCAGAGAATGATTCATGCCAGTTGTCAAGAGTGGATTGAAAACGCCTGCCAGTAGGAATGCAGGGTCTATCAGTAGCCAAGAATAAATATTCTAATATCTGCTTTTTTTTTTTTCAACACTCTGTGAAATCAAAGCACAAAAGCAGAATGTCATGGTAAGGAAAAGCACACTCCATTTCCCTGAGCTGGGGTGCCCACTGTCGTCCTGATGCGATGTGCAGACAATCACTACACCCAGCAAGGAGCACAGAGCAAATGGAGGCTCTCTCTCCCCATGAAGGCCGGCAGCTGCTCAATGCCGAGCAGGCAGAAATGAAAATGGCTAACATGACAGTCAAGGCTGGGTGAGTCTGGGGAGAAAGAAAGATGATTTTCAATATACTGAGAAGTATTGTCAAGTGTCCAGACTTTCCATTTATATGAAGCACCTTTTTTTTTTTTTTAAGCTTTCCCTTTATTTTAGCAATGAACAGATACTATATAACATAGAACTACTGGGCATTACCTCCCCTCCTTACAGCTGATCAGAAGCATGTGATCAGTATCTCCTGCTTTGGAAAGCAAAGTAAAAGATCAATGAAAAAATAAGCCTTCATTCACCTCACCCCACCCCACCCCACTCCCCACATTCTTCCCTGAAAGCCTATTTACTGGCTACCCTCATTCAACACCCCTGATAGACATGGAGAATACAAAACAGATGGACAAAGGATTAGGGCACATAAATCAGCAGAGATACTAATGTAAGATATTGAAACAATAAAATATGAATGAAATATTTTTCCTCCTTGTTATTCACAGTGCAATTTAATTCTGTTTCTATAAGGGACAGTGGAAGGAAATGGCAAGGATTAATAAAATAACCTCAGGAAAAAAAAAAAAAAAAAAAAAACTTTACTTGTGCTTTAGCCAAAAGTGGAGCCCCAAAGGTGGTCTCCGTAGATCAATGCATCACTATCCGTGGGGCCCTGGAAGGTCAAGTCCGATGGCTACTTAGAAACCACTTACCCAAAGATCACTGTGAGACAAATTGTGCCAAAAAAAACAGTGAAAGACAAATATGTGTTATGAAAATACTACATTGCTGCTTTCACGTTTATGTGGCCTCAGTGATTTCGCAAGAAATGGTTTGTGCATAAAACAACATTAAAAAAAAAAAAAAGCCTGCTACTTGACAGGGTTTCCTTTAGTGGAAGGACCTTTTTCATGCCCATAAACATTTGATGCCCACATCTGTTAGAGAAAAAAGGAGAGTATAACTTCCCTTTTGGATGCAGATAGTCAGAATTCTCAGAGATCATATAACATGCTTAATGAAGACAGCAAAAATGCTGTAGTTTCCCTGATCAAATTAGCACTCTATTGAAATTTAAAGTTTTATGCACTGCTTTAGGTACTTTCTTATTATAAGGAGTTGTGTGCATGTTTACATTTTGCTTCTAGAGAATAGTTTGTTATTGTCATTTTGGGAAGTCAGAAGGTTCCTAGATTTAAAAATAATAAAAAATAATGCAAAAAAAAAATGCAGGTTGGTGCAGCCACTTTGGAAAACAGTGTGGAGATTCCTTAAGAAATTAAAAATAGAGCTACTCTATGACCCTGCAATTGCATAACTGGGTATTTACCTCAAAGATACAGATGTAGTGAAAAGAAGGGGCATATGTACCCCAATGTTCATAGCAGCCATGTCCACAGTAACCAATCTGTGGAAAGAGCCAAGATGCCCTTCAACAGACAAAAGGATAAAGAAGATGTGGTCTGTATACACAATGGAATATTACTCAGCATTCAGAAAGGATGAATACCCAACTTTTGCATCAGCATGGATGGGACCAGAGGAGATTATGCTGAGTGAAATAAGTCAAGCAGAGAAAGTCAATTATCATATGGCTTCACTTACTTGTGGAACATAAGGAATAACATGGAGGACATTAGGAGGAGGAAAGGAAAAGTGAATCGGAGGAAATCAGAGGGATAGATGAACCATGAGAGATTGTGGACTCTGAGAAACAAACTGAGGGTTTAGAGGAGAGGGGGGTGGGGGGATGTGTTAGCCTGGTGATGAGTATTAAGGAAGGCATGTATTGCATGGAGCACTGGGTGTGGTGCATAAACACTGAATCTTGGAACACTGCATCAAAAACTAATGATGTATTTTATGGTCACTAATATAACACAATAAAAAAAGAGAAAAAAATAATTTCCTAAGAAAGCATTGCTAGTCACCTCTGAAGTCACAGGCCCCTACAAGAATCAGCTTGCCCTTCCTCCTCACTGCCATCTCTAGGACCACTGTGCATGGATGTGGTGGACTCACATCTCATGGGCTCACCACTTCATGGTAAAGCCCAGCCTTCCTGGGCTTTTTTCCCCCTCCCATTTGGGATGGAATTCCTTGGTTTCTCTGCCCATGCTGATCTTAGAATGATAGTGAACACTCCGCAATGCCTACCCCCATCTCTCAGAGGAAAAGCCAAAGTCCTGGCATTATTGGAAATGATCAGGCTTGTACCCGCCCTCTGATCATGTCTCGCACTGTTTTCTTCCTTACTTTCCTCCAGTCACACTAGCTTCCTTGCTGTTTCTCCAACATAGCTATGTGTTTGCTATTCCTACTTCCCAGAA
>PISX010015073.1:0-50824 GCA_004024625.1 Mellivora capensis | reverse complement strand
TTAGTGAAATAAGTCAATCAGAGAAAGACAACTATCATATGATATCCCTGATATGAGGAAGTGGAGATGCAACATGGGGGACTAGTGGGGCAGAAAAAGAAGAAAAGAAACAAGATGGGATTGGGAGGGAGACAAACCATAAGTGACTCTTAATCTCACAAAACAAACTGAGGGTTGCTGGGGGGAGGGGGTCGGGAAAGGGGGGTGGGGTAATGTACATTGGGGAGGGTATGTGCTATGGTTAGTGCTGTGAAGTGTGTAAACCTGGCAATTCACAGACATGTACCCCTGGGGATAAAAAATTGTTTATAAAAAAAATTAAAAAAAATACATCACTTCACCCCCCCAAAAAAATAAATTATTTCATTTTTGAATTTCTTCTAGGCTCATTTTTAATAAAGAATTTATTCTTATACATATTAATTTTTAGTTTTTTAAATTTATTCTATTCGTGGATTTTCTTTGCTTTTTGTATTTTATATTTAAGTCTTTTGATTTTAGAGTTGTCAATTACATTTCATTTATTTTATTTTAAAAGGTAGAGTAGATCAAATGATTTAGTTAATACAATTTTATCTGCTAGGTTTTTTTTTTTTTTTTTAAATAGAGGGGGAAGATCCCCGAACAAAGAAGCTTACACTCTCAGGCAATCTTCCCTGTCATCCTGAGTCAGGAGGCAGATGCTCCGTTATATAGGGAAAGGAGGTGGTAGATTCGGGTCATCTTACCTTTCCAAATTGAGCATTGGATACTTTGTATTTCAGGCCAGGGGAAAGACAGGTGGGGTTCTAGTATTTCCAGTGTGCCACCCAAGGGAGAGCCTCCTCCAGAGTAGGGCCTCAGTGGTAGAAAGAACCCAATCTCTTGGCCACACTTGCCAGGACCTTCCCCTTGACAATAGGCAGCTCGGGTCAAGGATGAGAAAGACTGTCATCCTGCCTTTCCGAAGAGGATGTTGTAACCCTTGAAATGTGAGACAAAGAGCTCTGTGTCCTTGGCTGCAGCCATCTGGATTGGGTTTTGTTTCATATTGAGCTAGGAATGTGGAAGGGAGGAAGAAAGCTGTGGTTCAAGTGTCACAGAGTCCTACCATTCTTACTAAGTAGGTTTCCTTGAATACATTTTTCTTCATTTGCTATATGTACATAGGACCATTTTTGGACCCTCTCATTTTTAAAAGTCATCTTCACCACTTTCACTGGACAGTTGGTCAAGAGACCCATGATGGAAATGATAGTCTTAGCTGGTAGTTTTGACATTGTTTGTTATTCAGTAAGTGGAAGTGACTAGAATTGCAATGAGTAGAGATATTTAAAAACTGACACGAGGAAATGATTAGAGGTCTATGAAAAATTTGGCATTTACAAAGTCTGAAATCTTTGTCCATTTCTGCTTTCTCTTATATCTTCTGCTTATTTCATGAGCTTTGTTTCCTTTTATGTTTTTTTTTTAACCATATGCTGGTTTTTATTCTTGGCAAAACTAACTACAGTGATTTCCTTATACCAAGAATGACTGTACCCTCCTTTAGAGCAGCTCAGCATTTATGTCTGCCAGGTGGCTGGAGCCCTATCAGTCACAGACCACCTCAAACCACATTTGTAGCTTGATGTTGGTTGACAGATCCCTAGCTAGTCAGTCTGCAAGGGAACATTGGGCTGTTTCTTTGCTGTCTCCCTCCCTGAAGGCTCCTGAGTTTGAGGAAAACAGTGTGTCTTATCTTGTCAGGCTCCTTGGGGTCCCAGAGGAATGCATGCTGAATTCCCCATAAATTTCTTGTGATGGTTAATTTTGCATATTCACTTGGTTTATCTCATTGTGTCCATACATTTTGTCCAGCATTACTCCAGATATTTCTGTGAGAGGGTGTTTTTTGGATGTGATTAATACTTGAAACACTGGGCTTGGAGTAAGACATAAGACTTTCCATAATGTGAGTGGGCCTCACCTCATCAGTCGAAGGCCCAACTAGAACAAATGACTAACTGTCCCAGATGAAGAAAGTTATTATCCCAGCAGACCACTCCAAACTTGAACTGCAATATTTTCTCTTCCTATGTCTCTAGTCTAAGAACGTTTGGACTTTGGGTTAAAATACCTGTGGGATTTTAACTTATGGAGGTGGCTGTGTGATGACACAAAGACGCAAATGGCATTGAGGTATTTTTGTTATTTGCATTTCCCCAGAAGCAGGGGCATGCCACTTCACACAGGTGATGAAACACAAATCTGGTCAGGAAACAGAAGTGGGAGTGAGGTGAAAGCATAGCCCAGAACCTTTACAGGGGTTTCCATGGACAAAGCAATGCAGAGCAGGGGAGACAGTCTAGGACTGGCCAGTTTGAATAATGTCAAGCTTCTTTATGTATAAGGGTGGCTTTTGGTTGTATGACTCCTACCTTTGCAGTGATTTGGAATGAGAGAACTATTGGCTTTACTTTGTGAGAGTGAGATAAAGGAAGTGTTGAAGGTAGGGCCTTGGGATTGGTTAGTTTGGATATAAAAGGTATGTTACCAGCTGATTTTTATCTCCATGAATAGAACAGCTTATCCTTGCTTCCTTGCCTTCTCCTTCTCTCCAGTAAGATGTCTAGTCACCATAAAAATCAGAATACAAAAAACGATTAATATAGCCTTGAATTGCAATATTAGCTCTTCCAGAGTCTGAGCCTGCCAGCCCAACCTGCAGACTTTGGATTGCTACTTTCCATAATCATGAGTCAATTTCTTAAAATAAAACTAACTCTCTCTCTCTCTCCCTGTAGATATATAGATACAGATGCTATATATTTACTTTTAGACATCCAATTGGTTCTCTGGAGAACTCTGACTAATGCACCTACCTTCCTGTGGCCTTTGCAGATGTCTATTGAATGCCAGGAATATCCTTGCAGCAAAAACAACTTTGGGAATCAGATATTCTCATTTTATTTCAAGTGCAGGCTTTCTCAGCATTTGGCCTTCTACATCCCTACTCTCTTTCCTCCTCTGCAGTACCTTTATGTAGACTTTTTTAAAGTTTTTTTTTAATTGTTGTTTGTTTGTTTGTTTTGTCTTGTGTTTGTTTATTGAAATTCTGGTTACTGAAAGTACAGTGTAATATTAGTTTCAGGTGTACAGTAGATTCAACACTCCAATACAACACCCTGTGGTCATCAAACAAATGCCCTCTTTAAACCATCATCTATTGAACCCATGACCCACCTGTCCTCTGGTACCATTCTATAATGATTTGCTTGTTCTCTATAATTTTGTTTGCTCTCTATAATTGAGAGTTGGCTTTTAGGTTTGCCCTTCAATACAAGTTTTATTTATTTGTTTATTTATTTATTTTTGCTTAATCTCTATGCCTGTGTTTCTCAAACTCAAAACCCCAAGATAAAAAGTTGTATACTCCACTTACTGAGCCAGCCAGGTGCCCCATGGAGATTCTTTTAATGAATACTTTTAATTTCTTTTTTTTTTAAATTTCAGAGTGGAATCTAGTAATTTCGACCCACCTGCCCCTAGCAGATACCTCCTGTCTGTCCCTAAAGACACAGTCTCCACCCATCCCACCCTTTATGTGGTATGGAAGTGGGAGATAGAAAGGCCTGACAGTTATCTATGTTCTCTGGCTGTGTGAGTTCAGATAGTGGGGAGCCCCAGCTGAAGATCTGAGGAAGGGATTAGAGTGGCCCCTTTTATTTCCATGAAAACCCTATTTGTGGGGCTTCCTCAGTCAGTTGTGTCCCTCAGCTGCTAATCTCTACTTCTCATTTTCTTTCCACTGTCCATTAGGATTAGCAGTGTTGGGGGAGGTTGGGACAGTGAAGAAGGGGGTGAAAAGGGCATGGGAGGGATGACAAAAGGTCTGTTGATGCTGCTTATGCCAGGCTCCTGCACCGGCTTCCACTTCTCTGTATCCCCCAACCATATCTCGCCAATTAGTTCTTTGGTAAAGAAATTGCACAAATGGTCCTACCATAAGTTTGCCAGCTCCAAAGTCGATACTTCTGTTATGTCCACAGAAAGTACCAATTGAACACCTCTTTGATCTGTTTTTATCCTATTATTTACCCTATCTATGTGCAATCTAATTCAACCATTCTATTTTTCATATGCAATATTTTGACTTGGTTCTTTCCTGTAGTTTTCTTGGGCCTTATTGCTAATGATATTTTCCTATACTCAGAAGGATAGATTTATTCTGTTTATTAATTTTCTGGAGTCTGGCTGTTAGGTCCTCTATTAAGTGAAACGAGACTGAGACAAAGTGAAAGTTATTTAAAGCTTTATTTTATGATAAGTATTACAAATCAGACTGATCTGTCAGGGGAATGAAACTGAAACAAAGTGAAAGTTATGCAAAGCTCTATTCTATGCTAAGCATGAGAAGTCAGACTGACTGGCCAGGGCCGTCTCCAAAGAAAGCAACCATCCCCAGCTTACAGGCTCAAGAATTGACTGACTGACCGGTCAGGGCCACCTCCGAAGAGAGCAACCACTCCCAGTTTACAAATTACCTTTTATAGAGCAAAAGTCTGGCCACACATAGGTGGCCAATGAGATTGTAGTCATGTTAGGTCACATGCAGGTGGCCAATTGAATTACAGTTCACCCTATAGTAGCTGTTTGAACTAACCTATTACTCTGGTCAGAATTGGCGCTCAAGGTTGGCACCCAAAAGGTGGGGTTTATATTTTTGGTGGTTAGGGATACAATATGTATACTTTTACTAATTGTATGTCTCCACCTGGCCTGACTTGTCCTTGTATTCTGGGCTCTGTTATTAGGAACTGGCTGGCCACATTCTGCTGGTTTTCCAGACTTATTTTTAGTAAGTTTCTCGGGGCGGGGGGGGGGGCAGGGTCAGTTTAAGTTTTACTGCACAAACAACAAAATGGCTTTTAAGCAAGATGGAATTGCTCTGGCTAAATAGGTCCTTACACTGTCTACTCCAATAATTCTATTTCAAATTATATTTAATGTTCATTCTGTTATATTTCTTATGTGGTCATCATACATCACAGGTGTATACTAATTTTTGCATGTGAGCTCATACTCCCCATGGGTTAGCAGCTCCTCTGTCACTGGTACTGTGCACTGGAGAAGGACAAAAGTCCTGATGAATTCAGAGGGAAGGAGGGTGAGCCCAGAGCAGATGGACTCAGGCACCACAAAGCCAATTTTAACCTCTCCTCCTTACTGCCACCTGCTACGAATCTCTTATGGCAAGTGACTCAACTTTAAAGGTCTTAGAAGAAATTACAGAGGAAAGACCAAGTTTCCTCAGGTAGTACTTGCCCTGCAAGGGGGGATAGAATGGAGCCACAGGAGGCACATCCTTAAGATGGCTCTTTGGACCTACACACTTGTTGACATGGCCACCCTGCAACTTACTGGCTCCCGAAAAATATTAGGCAGCATTTGTCACAGAGAGCAGAGTAGTTGAAAAGACTTCTTCAAGCCCATCCTCTTGCCACCCTACCCTTTTCCCCCAACTACAGGCCACTTCAGGGTTGCCTTTAGTTCCACCAGGATTACTCAATGACTCTACATTTTCTTCTAACCTCCTCTGCTCACCCACAGTTTCTCTGGGGATGTGAGCCAGCAGCCAATGGTCAGCTCCTGATGGCAGGCCTGGTGAAAACCACTGCAGTGACACACTCAGCCTGTGCCCCAGATGCAGACTCACAGGCCCTGCAGACCTGCTCTGCATTCTGACATCAGTCTTGTTACTTACGATCTTTCCTTGCCACTGACCAGGCCTACATTTGGGACAGTCAGACCTAACCTCTCATTATACTTCTCACAGGTAGCCAGAGAAAGGGAAACACACAGGGCCTTGAGGTGCCTGAGAATGGCCTGCATTAGAGGGAAGACCTCTGAGCTCCTCGAGGAGATCTGAGTTGGAACTTGTGTCCTACTATTTACTAAACACATGACCTGAGACAAGTTAATTGACCAAGCTAAGCCTCAGGTTTAGATCTGTAAAAAGACACCAGGCCTGGATAATAATACGGAGCATTGAAGTTTGACGTGGGTAACAGGGTAACAGGCTGAGGTGGAGCTGTGATCTGGCAGATCTGCAGAGTGGACGGGAAATGAATTTGTATCTATGAGTTAGGGGGTTCCAACACTTCATGGAGGAACAATTAGTCAAACCACTCCATGCTTCACACAGAATCATACCTATTGACAGACAAAAGAGAAGTCTCTATTTGAGAGAAATCCAACACAGAGTTGAGGAACATGGCTGTTCCAGGGGCAGCAGGTGGCTAGAGCTCCAAATCTGAACTAAGTGCTGACTGCTACCTCAGGGCTCAGCAACCCAGGCATGGAGCCCCATAACTGTGTCTACTTGCAGGGAGGGAATTTTTTTTTGTTGTTCACTTCCAGATACTGCTGAACTGGGAAGGAAGCACCTGCATAAGTAGCAGATGCCTTACCACAGTAAGATGTTGGTGATCATGTGCATGTGACTTAACCTGTTCTTACTGGCTGGTGAGAGCTAGTTTAAGGGACAAGAGTGGAAGGAATTTTCACAGAATACCTGATGGCACATTGAATGCAGTGGGTCTGCAATGGTTGGGGGATGCTCCCTGATCAGCAAGTATTCGGGTTGTTGGCCTGTGGTTGTGGGACCCAGCTGAGCTTTCTGCTAAGTAGCTAATAAGCTTATGTGACCCAGGCATGTTTGTAGGGAGCAGCTCAGGACATAGCTTTGGGCTCAGTGCTGACCCAGCAAGTCCAGGGTCAACCAAACCAGAAGTTATGTCAGATTCCTGGGGGTGGTGGGCTAGGCCTTGGGAGACTGGGGAAAGACAGAGCTGTGGGTACAAGGGGAATAGACTGAGGGCTAACTTCTGAAGGTTTGAGTAGAGCTCTGGAGGGAAGCTGACCTGAGAATTTATACCTTAACCTGTGGCCAGGGCCCTTCACAATCTACTTCAAAGGAGCAGAGACTCTCAGTGCTGGAATGAAACAGCAGGGCAAATTAAACTATACACCTTCATTTAGGAGAGAAGACTTGGCTTTCTTCTAATACATAAGAGGGGGAGTGTTGGATGATATGGTCATTCTTTTTTTTAAAGAATTTATTTATTTATTTATTTAAGAGACACAGTGAGAGAGAGCATGAGAGGGGAGAAGGCCAGAGGAAGAAGCAGACTCCCCATGGAGCTGGGATCCCAATGTGGGACTCAATCCTGGGACTCTGGGATCATGACCTCAGCCGAAGGCAGTTACTTAATCAACTGAGCCATCCAGGTGCCCATGATATGGTCGTTCTAGTTCTAATTTTCCAAAGTATTTTCTACTCCCAACGTGGGGCTCAACCTCATGAACCTGAGATGAAGAGTCACTATTCTTACTGAGCCAGCCAGGTGCCCCTATGTTGATTTTTTTTTTGAGAAAACTTGATACTATTTTCCATAGTGGCTGCACCCATTTACAATCCCACCAACAGAGCACAGTTCCCTTTCCTCCACATTTTGGCTTGTTATTTCTGGTCTTCTGGATACTAACCATTCTGACAAGAGTCAGGTGACATCACTTTGGGCTTTGATTTGCATTTCTCTGGTGATGAGTGGGGTAAACTTCTCTTCTTTTATTTGTTGGCTCTGTGTGTGTTTTCTTTGGAAAAATAACTTGAACTCTGCTGATTTTGTAACTGCTATTTGTTTTTGAGTTATTGAGTTGTATGAGTTCTTGAATATTTTGGATATGAAACCTTTATCAGTTAGGTAGTTTACAAATATTTTCTCGTCTTCAGTATGTTGTCTTTTCGATGTGTTGATGATTGGAGATTTCCTTTGCTGTGCAGAAGGCTTTTAGTTTGATGTAGTCCCAGCTGTTTATTTTTTATTATATCCTTTGCTTCTGATATCAAATTCAAAATATCAGGGTCAAGAATGATCTCGGATGCCTGGGTGGCTCAGGTGGTTAAGAAACTTCTTTGAGCTCAGGTCATGATACTGGAGTCCCAGGATCGAGTCTTGCACTGGGCTCCCTGCTCACTGGGGAGTCTGCTTCTTGCTCTTACCCTCTAATCTCTCATACTCTCTCTTTCTTTCCCATTCTCTCTCTCAAATAAGTAAACAAAATCTTTCAAAAAAAGAATGATTTCATGAAACGTTCTTCAAAAAAATTGTGTTAAGAGGGTTAAATGAATAGATCTATTCTTACAACTCTGTGCTCCATAGTTTTAAAAGGTTCTTGACTGGCTCAGTCACCACAGCATCTATCTCTTGATCTCAGAATCTTGAGTTCAAATTTTGGCCATGGATATTATTTTTAAAAAGGTAGGTGTGTTAATAACATTCTGTCCAGTGTTTGTCTAGGTATTTTATGGGTGTAGCTGTTTTGTTGAAGTCTTTTTCGCATGTTGACCTTGTTGTTGTGGATGGGGTTGGATAGACATTCAGTTGCATTGCTTTACTTGATGTTGCCCAGTGTTTCCAAAGCCACTTATTGTGGAGACTGTTGCTTCCCTATTTTATATTCTTGGAGCTTTTGTTGGAAATTAAATGACTACATATATGTCAGTTTCTTCCTGGTCTTTGTACTATGTTCCATTCATCTGTGTGTCTGTCTGTATATCAATACTATACCGTTTTGATTTCTACAGCTCTGTAATTCACGTTGAATTCAGAAAACATGACACCTCCAGTTTTATTCTTTCTCCATATGGCTTTGACTATTCAAGGCCTTCCATGGTATTATTCACTTTGTATGATTGCTGTTCTTATTACTGGAAAAGCTATTAAATGTTGATGGGGTGTGAACTGAAAGTTTAGATTGCTTTTTGCAGTGTGTACTTTTGGATTACATATATTCTTGGGATCCACTAGTATGGGATGTCTAAATACTTCATTCTGTCTACTTCAAATTCTTGCATTAATGATTTATGGTTTTCAATATAGAGGTCTTTCCCTTATTGATGAAAATAATTTGTAAGTATTTTATTCTTTTTAAGTGATTATCAATTAAAAATTCTTTTCTTATTTTCTCTCAGTGATAACTTGTTATTCATGTATAGACATAAAACTCATTTTCGTATAGTGAATCTTTGTCCTTAAGCTTGACTTAATCCATCTGTTGGTTCTACGAGGATTTTTGTAGATTCATTTTGGACTCCATATATCATATCATATTCTTCTAATAAGTAAAAAATTAACTGGGAATATAGGTTGATGTCATCTAACTTGGAAAAAAGAATATAGGTATGCTGAGAGATTGTTTACAAATTGTCTAAAATGTTTTGTGGTTAATACAAGGAAAGGAATCTATAAATGTGGATTGTTTCTATTTACTGTTTTCTTTCAACCGGATATACAGAGCTATGGCTTAGAGTAGTTTTTCCCCACACTTTCCCACCCTACAAGCTGTGCCTCTTGGGAGGCATCCACCATTCTCCCTACTTCTTGTCCTTTGACCCAGAGCCTGACTCAGCTCCTCAGAAAATACTTCTCAAAACAGTGCGCTTGGGAGAAGCCTATTTTTTCATAGATTTCCTAGAAGACATCTCCCAAAACATTGAATTTTAGGGAATTGTTTTTTGATATCTCTGGGATCCTTGAAGATGTCCAAGGTTGAATGTGGCTTGTTTTGCAGACAGGTCAGGGAGCCCTGTAGTTCTCCTGCAATGTCTACTGTGGCCACCAGAGGGGAGTGTGTGCTCTTATCGGAGATATGGCTCCACCTCTGCAGAAGGTAGAAGTTAGCCTCCTTTAGGACTTCCCTCACAATCTTAGACAATTGCTTCAAGGATTATTTACTGTAAAGATTCTTTGGGATCTATTGACAATTCCCTGCAAGTGGCAACCCAAGGTACTGGAGTGACTAAACTTTGTCCCTTCTTGCACATGCAGATACATAAAATTATAAATGACTGAATGAAGGCGGATCTTCCCTTCACATGAGACATAAAATGAACCCCAATGGGTCACAGACCTAAATTTAAGAGCTAAAACTAAACGTCAGAGAAGAAAGCCTGAGAATAAATATTCCTGACCTTAGATTAACCATCCGTTTCTTAAAGATGATGCCAGAATCAACAAGTGGAAGAACTGATGCATAGGTAAATTTGTCACCAACACAACTGCCTTTCCTCTGGGCTCCCCACGTGCTCCCAAGTACCAGGTAGGAACTGTAGGAGTCATTTCTTTCTACATCCTACTTACCTGTACCATTACTATGGTACAGTGGTTCCTGTGTGAGAGAAGGGAAGAATTGAGAGCTAAGACATTTCTAATTTATTGCTTATTGCTTTCTTACTGTTTACAGGATAATTATAAGCCAATGGATCTACCATCTTTTATTCTTAATAATTATTAATCCCATCAATGAACCTTTAAAAAATTACTGAATTTTTATACATTGCATACATTTTATAGGTTTCTTGTGCTCACTTTGTTAACTAAAAAGGCAGTCTGTTAATCTGTCTCTTATTCCCCAAGAATATACAGTAATTCTGTTTCTCGTTTGTATAAGTATGCCTGAGTTTTATTATAAAACTGTCATTGTAGGAGGTAGAGACTCATATCATGCCTTTTTAAATATTGTAATAAAGGCAAATGGATATTTGCCCTTAGTTTACTGGTTAAAAAAAAATTAGGGATGGGGTCTGTAGATTCAGAGCCCTGCCTGCGGTCACCCAGCTTCAAAGGGGCTGGGTAGGGACTAGAACTGCTGTCTCTTTGCCACTAGATTCTGCTCCATTCACACAGTCCCAACATGGAATACAGAGTTCTGCAAAACTCTACATACAAACACGTAGGCCTGGAGACCTCACTGAACTCAGGGGACAGTGGTGCCACTCTGGAGCTTGCCCTGGGTCTGTTGTCTGACAATGGCAGGTCTTGGCACTGAGGAATCTCCCAGTTCCATCCAGCCTTTGTCTGGGCAGGATGAGGTTTCTCCATGGGTACCAGGCACAAAGGTTCGTGTAAACTCAGAGTCAAGAAGTCCCTTCTGAAGCATCTGGAATGCAGCCTTCCTGTCAGGTGGGACCAACAAGGGTAGGCAAGGCCTGGTTTCAAATCCTACTTCTGCCTCACTGTGGAGTATGGAGATGGGCAGTTTCCTAAACCCTTGGTGTCCTTATTCGTCAAACAGAGACAGCATTTCTACCTTCCTCATGAAATTGTTACAGAGATTGACTGACATTATTCATGTTCTCAAAGGACACTCAGTCATCCCTAGGTCTACCTGCTTAGATTATCCACTGTGAGCCCACTGCTGCCATGGGCTCTGGGCCTCTACCTTACTCTGTCCCATTTGCCTGGCAAGCCTGACTCCCCTTGACTCAATTGTCTTTCCAGTAAAGCCTTCATCCCCTCCAGTATGGGTGACCTGTCCATCAGCTGGGATCCCACAACACTGGTCGTCATCTATCAGACCCAGGCCAGCCCTGGGTAAGGATCTCACCCAGAGCTTGTGTCCTGGACATGGACAATACTCGGTGTGGAGACTCTCAGTCTGGAGCTTCCTAAATTGTCATCTGTTTTTGAAATAAATGATGGGGTGCCTTGTGATGGGGCTTTTTCCCTCCAAAGCAGGCAAATGAGCTGCCCTCACTTCCATCACGACTGTCTCCAATCTCACCCTATCATATAATCATTGGTACATAGCATCTTAGGCTTCCTTCCTTGCCAGCATACCATAACATTTTGATGGTCAGAGTTGAAAGTATTTTCTGGAGGTGAATTTGGTTTTTGATGGACCTGTTGGTAGGATGAAGCCTGAGCACTCCCTACAAACCTACACAAAGCCTGTGCCCCTGACCAACAGGGCAGTGCCCCAGCCCATGGCAGCTCTTTGCTAGTGCTCAGAACTCTTCTTTCTCACTGAGTCCCCATTCACTGGTGTTTCTCTCTCTTCCTGAAGGGAGAGCCCCAGATGTCCTCTTTCTGAAGATGTACCTTCTGTGCAGGTTAGCCCCATCTTGTGGCAGAGAAAACAGGGATTACTACCATGGCTTCTCCAGCAGCTTCAGATTATGTGGATGCCCCTTACCCAACACTGTGGGAAGAGAGGGATCTCCCCCTTCTCACATGGTGTCTTAAGATGGAAGCACAGCCTCCTCTCTCACACAAGCTGAATTTGAGGGATATCAAGGTTGGGGCAGGCAGGGGTAAGGAGTCATGGCCAGGGGAGCCTGAGGGCTGTGGACAAACTATATCCAGTGCCATAACCCTTGGTAGAGCCTCTTTTCATCCTGCAGCTTCCATGAGAAGCCAATGTGCCTTGGAAGGGCCTCTCTTGTTCACACAGGTTCAAGTGGCTTTTGCTCTTGCCACTAAAACTACATCTGGATGAATACAAGTCTGTATCTCACTGACCTGTGCTGTCTTTAGAGGTTCTTCCCTGAGAGAATGTGGTCCAGCCAGGAAATACAGGGAGCAACCTAATAGGAGTGGCCTGGTCTGCACTCCTCTGCTGGCCTGGAGCAGGGCGTGGTTGCTCAAGTTAAAATTCGAGTTATGGAGCACAGGGGGCTGGAGTGGCTGGAGCATATCACCGGACAGGGCCTGGGTGATGTGTGTTCCAGGACACGGTGCAGGGATGCTTGTGGGGGATGACACATGAAGGAGGTGTGGAAAAGCTGTTTCCTGCTCTATGGTAACTCCCACTACTGATGGACTCACTGCTGGCTTCTCCTCCTTATGGTTTCAGGTCTCATCTATAGACTCCAGATTCCTCCTTTCCTAAGGAAGGCTGCCACTGAATAAAGAGAGCATGGATAGAGGAGCCTGCAGCCTGTCCTCCAAAAGTGTGGTCAAAGTGTGTTCCAGAAATGGTGCTTAGAGGAATCAGACATAAAGAACAGACATTTATGACACATATATACTTATTACTTTTTTTTTAAGATTTTATTTATTTACTTGACAGACAGAGATCACAAGAGAGGCAGGCAGGGAGAGAGAGGAGGAAGCAGGCTCTCCTCAGAGCAGAGAGCCCGATGTGGGGCTCGATCCCAGGACCCTGGGATCATGACCTGAGCCTAAAGCAGAGGCTTTAACCCACCGAGCCATCCAGGCGCCCCTATACTTATTACTTTAATGATGTGAGTCAAATAATTGGAAATGGCTCAGTTGTTCGACAGATGGTACTTTGAGTGCTGTCACTGAGAATGTCCAAGGGGACAGAAGTGACCGTGCCTATCCACTGTAGGGACATCAGGTAGAAAAAGAGCCCAACCCTAAAACTCTCCCTGCCACCATCCCCCGTCTTTGCACACACACATATGCTTGCAAGCAAGCACACAGTAAATCCAGAGGGGAAAGCATGGAAACAGGACACCAGCCATTATGGGTGATTATTTCATGGAAGAAGGGAAGTGTCTTCATTTATTCATATTTAAATCATTATTTTACTACCTATAGTCTGCCTAAACCTAAAGAACTATTTACTTTATTTCTTGACTTGTTGGTAAAAAATGGAAAGATTTAAGACGTAATTTTAATGTTTTTAGAATATGCCCACTAAAATAGTTTAAGTGTGGCCTATGCAGGAAAATGAAAGAATTTAAAGGTGTCTCATGGACCCAGACGTTTCCCATGTTTTTGCCTTTCAAAGTATCCTTATGAAAGGGAACATAATTCCAAATAATGAAAGTAGTTCATTTTGGGGCTTCCCATGATCATTGCTGTTTCAGAAACATTTGGTGTAATAAAATGCTTTTTTTAATAAAAAAATGAAAAAAAAAGATTTTTGTATCTTTCCTATGTTCTGTAGCCAGACACAGAGAAGGCCATAATGTAGGATACCAGGCACATGAAAATCCCAGATGAAGTAACGTACCAAAGACCAAGAGAAAAGCAGTGGTTGCTGGGACTGGGGTGAGGGAATGAGCAGTGAGTGATGGAAATATTCTACAAGTAAATGGTTGTGCAATACTCTCAAAGTGCTTAATGGCACCTCCATATACCATTGAAAAGGATCAGAGTAAAACTTTATGTAAAGTCAAATTCTACTTTATTTAATGAACAAAATCCATTAAGCCATTATACAACTGTATACAAAATACAAAAATTACAAAAAGAGCAATGATAGAGGAGGGGAAACCATCCTTGGGGTTCCAGCCAGAAAGAGCTGCTGCTTGGGGGTTGAGGGTGGTTGTTCCGCTGAGACAGGTGCTGGCTCAAGCCCTTCGTGACCTCAATAGCAGGGGCTAGGCCCTGCTGGACCTCTGTGTCAGGCAAAAGAGCTGATGGCTCTTCCATCTCAGAAGAGTGAATTAGAGCCCTGACTACAACCTGCGCTGTTCCCAACAGGGCAGGTTGTGTCACCACTCTTCTTAACATGAGAGCTCCAGCACCAGGGAGGGTTGAGGCCACCTTTGTTTCCAAAGATACAGTGGATGCCAGAGTGTGAGCTGGGCCGAGTTCCTGATGTGGTTTAGGATGTTGCTCTGGGCCTGGTGCTGTAGCTCCATGAAGAGAAAATATCATCAGCATAATTAAATTCCCATGTCCCTTCTAAATAAAGGAAACTTTCCCCACCACTCAATGTTGCCTACATCCAAGAAACATTCCCTGTGAAGTCTCCATGACTGAAGACCACCGGGACCAGGATCTGAGACTATTTACTGCTCTCCATCCGACTGCACTCTATGGAGGCTTGCTCAGTGTGGCCCACCCTGTCCCCTCCTCTGGCCCACATCAGTCACCCCAGTCCTTCTCACCCACAGCTTCTGGCTCCATGGGCTCAAGGTGTTGCTACTTTGTGAGCAGAAGCTGGGCACAGTGCTCCAGGTCTGAGCCTGGCATACTGAGCCCCATGTGTACCAGCAGCATATTCAGGCTGGGAAATTCATGGGTCTGTAAAAATTATCAGAATATTTTTCTAGCCATGTGTTCAAGATGGAGGAAATGGCCCCGGGGATAGACAGTTAGGAATAGGAATCAGAGGACAGGGCACCCTCCCAAATGAATATCCCAGGGAAACCTGTGGGAACCTGGGTCATTGGGTGTCCAGCTTCCATCAGAGACCAGTCCTATTCCGTGTTTACATGTGTTTTGGCAATCCTGCCTGAGACAGGCCTGGTTACAGACAACAGGCTGGAAAGAGCCTCAATGAGTGGGAGATCTTTATGCATGGTGGGACCATTTCTGTCCTTCATGGCAGATCTGGACACACTCCTCAGTCTGTCTCCTTGTGCACTTGCCACTTGCATTCATCTGCATGTGCGCAGGGAGGGGTGGTATATGGCTTCATAATTAACCTGATTGCACATGTCACTGCTCTCTGAAGATCCAACCAAGGAGGGAGCAAAGGGATTCTCTCTCTAGCCAGACCTTCCCAGGATTCTCCCAATACTTCAAAAGTTACCTCCTGTGCCCATGTGCTTCCTTATTCACTAGGTTCCATGAGTGGGTTTCCTTCCACTGACACTAATCTCCCACAGGGTTTGGAATATCTGGTCCCTATCTTGTCACTGGGTCTCCTGAGCACCCTCTGAGCACCCAGTGACCAGGTACCAACATATTGCTGAGTGTGCTGGTTTCCACCGACTCTCTTCTAGGTCCCAGGATTGAGATAGAGACATGGGTGGGAGGAAGCGGTGATGGGGAATGACTCTCTTAGGGGTTAAGCCTGTCTTCCCTTCCCCTCTGCTCTCCCACAATATCCACACCCACAGCTCCCTTGGGCCCCTTCCTTTATCCAGAAGAAATTTTCAGACCTTCACCCTTAAGGAGGAATTACAGATGCGTGTGATGAGGATCCAAGATTCGCTCCAACTCACAGTCCCCTTGCTGCTCTGGTAGAGAGGGAAGGCCCTCCTGCATCAGGCAAAGCTCACTCATGTTTCACTGCTCCTGGGATATGCCGACATCATCACAGCTGGAGGAAATGCACCTATATCTAGAGGAGGCCAGGGGGCATCACATAAAATATCCTGTGGATGCTACCTCTCATTGGGTCCAGTATCACTGACTCCTGACTACTCTGAAGACCTGGGCTGCTGTCTGCTCTGCACAGGGATTGCAGCCAAGTCCTAGAGAAGCACCTGGACCTGGTGGGGCTTCCTGAATAATTGCTGAATGAAAGGTCCCCAACCAGGTGATCACAGGTATCTGAGTGGGCCTGGGAACACTTCTGCACCCCGGGGATCCCTGCTCTGCTTTCACTCAGACACAGACCTCAAATGGAGTCTCGGATCTCTCTTTCAAATGGCAAAACAGCTCAACTCAGGATCATAGTGATAGTGAGGGATAGGCAGAGGGTTCATCATGGCAAGCAGGACAATAATAAATGAATACAACCACAGGCTCTCTAGCAGACCTTTGCACAGGCCCAGGCACCCAGGTGCACTTTCCCTTCAAGACCCAACTGAGTCCCTAACATAACTCTGGCCCAGTCAGAGGAGCAAACTGAGGCTCAGGAAGTTTGGGGACATTTCCAAGACTCACAGGAAGTGGTGGCCAAATCCAACTGGGCCGGTAGGGACAGGGTGCTCACCTTGCAAAAAGTATGTTCAACACCTCCTGGGTGGTGGCAATGGCTCGATATGTGCCCAGGAACATGTAGGCATAGCTAAGGTCTCTTCCTAGGAAATCAGGCACCAGATGTTGTATTTGCTTCTTTAACAGGTTGTCCCGGTTTGTCCATAGCACACAGGTCTCACTCCTCCTCATCAGTGACCCATATTTCGCCTGATGTGAAACAGAGGAGACATAAGACAGTTCTGTAGCCACCAGGAGGGTTAAGGGCTGGAGCACAGATAAAAACCCCAAGATGCCAGTGGCTTATGGCAAGAGGTGGAATAAAAGGTCCCACAGTCATAAAAACAATCAGGTGACTTGGTGGTTCCTTGGCTTCATCCTAGGAGTCATGGTTTTGGCTCAGGTCATTATCTCAATTTCTTGAGATGAAGCTTCTTGTAAGGCTGTGTACTTAGGGCAGAGTTGGTTTGAGGATACTGTCTCCCCCTCTGCTTCTCCACACTCTCTCCCTGCCTCTATCAAATAAGTCAATCAACCAATAAATTAACAAATCTTTAAGGAAAAAGAAAAAAACTTTCTTGGAAGACATACAAAGAATTGAAGTCATTGAAGTCTGACCTTGATGTTATCTCAGGTCAGATTGTGAAGTGAGTATTGATAGAGACCCCCTGCATGAATGACATCGATCCTGTGGTTTCTGATAACAGATTCCATTCTTGAGATGAGAACACAGATAAATTGTCTTGGATGAGACACCTCAGGATATTATGGCATGTAGAATGTTTAGTGTCGCACTATGATTTAGCAATATAAGAGAATCACATCAAAGTCCTGCATCATTGAAGAGCGCAATGGCTGTGACAAATGACTGGCCTTCTGAAATGTTGTGCAGCACAATGAAGCCCCTGATCCTGACCCTGGAGGGACCCCAGGGATATGTTTCCTCAAAACCAAAAGGCAGAGCAAGAGACACAGTACCATTGGCAACATGTCCCTTTGGGTAAAAGTCTCCCAACTCACCATGATCATGTGCAAGACTTGCAGAACTTGGGGAGGACTGTCAGGCCAGTAGGGACACCTGGGAGCACAAGGATTCTAGATGAATGGCATGAGACATAGTTTAAAGTCTCTTTTATGATATTATTACAAATATGTGGACAATGACTCTACATTTGGCCAAGGTAGGGCAGGGCAATGAGGGCAATTTTGAGAAGGAGATGGTGATGCATATTCATGTGGGCTCAGGACTGTAGGAGGGAGCCCACAGCAGTACTAGGCTGGCTTCTGGGACATGGGTCCCTGTCTGCTCCACTGGAACCCTGGGGGTTGGATCTCCCCAGCATCTGCTTTCACCCTGAGCCAGCGCTGGACTCTGTTGGCATTTGGGTGCACCTTTTGTCCTTCAAGGAGGTAGATCAGAGGATCTCAACATGCAGCTCCTGCCCAATCTCCTGTGTGGAGTTCTGTAAATACAGTGCCCAGCAATCAGGCAGAAGGCCTCAGAGCCTTATACGGTTGCCTTTGCTGGTCCTCAGACCCAGGGAACTCCATTCCAGGAACACTACACCCCAGTATGCACACAGCTCCACTAAGGAGAGAAATGTGGCACAGCTTCAGGGCCTTGGATGAGCTCTGAGAGAGGTAAGATGCACCTCAGGAATCCTTTCCACCCTGCCCACCATGACATTGGTGTGAACATAAAGGGATCACCAGGGTATCCACTATCTTGCAATCCCCTCCATCCCAGTGGCAGGAACCCCCACATATCCCTCTTTGCCAGAAATTCCAGAGGAGAGGACGAGGGTGCCCTGGGATGGCTCAGACTGGTGTCTTGGCCTGGTATAAGCTATTCTGTATTACCTTATCAAACCGCCTGCCAAATGCCCTGAGGTTTGCACATGAGGTTTGAGCCAATATCTGCAGCATGTGAAAAAGCCATTCCCCTGGGTTTTCTGGGAACCAGAGTCCTGGGAAGTAGGCAAACAGCAGGAGAACATCTTTCAATATTGGATGTCTGTAGGCAAGTAACTGTGCTGCTAGACTACACTAGAATATGGAAGCCTGTTTGCGGGGCGTTCCAAATTCTGCTGGGGTCTGTAGTCAGGGAAGTAACTCCTCTGCCTGAGGTCACCTACCCAAGTCCACTCCTGGATTGACACCTACACAAACAGTGCTCAGGATTTCTATCTGCTCATCCCCATTCTGAACGCAAGGAGACATCTGTACACGGTGACACCAACAGACCCCTCTCCACAGGCCCTTAAGGAAGGTCTGGATGCAGCCAGGGCGCCAGCTTGGAATCACACGTGTCTTCAGGAACAGCTCTCCAATCTTACCTGTTTTTGTCCTGGATAAGGCATAATCCCTGTCAGGGGTAATCTGCATCTTGTCGGTACAATACAGATGATTCTAGCATGGACTTCCTCCAGATGTCCATAGTCATATGTGGGATAATACCTGTGATAATGGAGGAATGGTGTCACATGTAAGAAATAGCTCTAACCATATTTTATTCCTCTTCTTATCTTCTCTGGGTCTGCTATTGGTCAGATCTCAGTCTACAGTTCCTACTGGGGTGTTTGTGTGTACATGAACACTCTCTCATGTGTATACACATGTGTTCATCAGTGCTCAAATTCTGGAGTCCCAGAATATGACAGCCTCACCTATAGAGGGGTGGGTAAAAGCTTCCCAAGATCATGTGCTTTCTAATTTTAAAAGCAGGAAGGGATTGGAGCCCTAGCCTCTGAAGTTTAGAATTCACCCTTATGCCTAGAGACTGCATACTCTGTACTGAGAGCCAGTAAATTCTTTCCAATGGGTGTGATGTGGATAGGGTTCCACTCAGTGTGTTGCCATGACTTAGGCTGCCCCTCAGACAAGAACTTGCTGGAATGACTCCTATCTAGGACATCAAAGCTCACACTCAACCTTATACCATCTCCATGTCTGTAGCCATTTCTTTCAACACAAATTTTCCCACAGCCCTCCAGTGAATGGCTACATGCATCCAGGGTCCCTACTTTGAGGACATTCAAAGAGCTGGGTCCATGCCTGTTTCAGCCTTCTAACCATTCTGGGCAATGTCTTAACACTGTTGAGGTCTTCACCTTCTCC
Source organism: Mellivora capensis (assembly GCA_004024625.1). Lineage (NCBI taxonomy): Eukaryota > Metazoa > Chordata > Mammalia > Carnivora > Mustelidae > Mellivora > Mellivora capensis. Next base: position 31,274 of record PISX010015073.1, on the reverse strand, counting down.
TCTCAATGGTTCCCTAAAATCCCATATCCTGTTTATAAATCTTTGTGTAACCCTATCACCTGGAGTGTGGTCTGGACCTAGTGATTCCTATCATTCCAGAGAACATAGCAACATGACCCACAAGCCCCTTCTGAGATTTAGTTATAAAATTTCATTTCCCAGTCCCATGCTGACTCTGACCCCTATTCTCTCTCAGATCTTCACTCAGGAGTACAAGCCCCTATATTGAATCATGACCCAGACATGTACACGTTACATCCCAATGAGGGCCAACCACACAGAAGAATGCAGGCCTTTGAGACGGACTGAATCCTGCCAACATCTCTAAGTGAGCTCAGGTTCTCAGTGAATCAGGTCATGCCTTGGTGTTTTCAACAGCCCCAAAGTACTGAGAAGCTTGGAATGGACACCTAGCTGAGCACTCATGGATTCCTGATCCTCTGAGACTGTGCAAAATTGATTGTTGGTTAAACCACTGAGTGTGGGGTAATGTGGTCACACATTACTAGAACCAGAAGCGGGGTACTGACACTGTTCACCTGCCCCAGGCCTTGCCCCTCCTCTCCTTCCTCCCTGCTCCTCTCTTCAGCGTCTGCCAATTCCCCTGGCCTTATTTCTAACCTCCACTGCAGGAATATCATATTCTGTTTCCAATCCTCTGCACCATGGTGGCCTCTACCAGGCTAAATACACTCTGATTTTTTCAGGGCTGTCTCCTCCTTTTCCTGCCATAGGAATTCTCAATTTCATCTCAGCACAGCCATCTCACACCCCTCACCTGGTGGAGCTCAGCGCCCAGTTATAGTCCCTTGCTCTTACCTTATGGGGCAAATGCTCTTTTCATTCACCATTTTGGTTCATGTTTTTCTATCTTCCCTTCTAGACCCTGATCTCCTAGAGGGAGAAACTGGTTGACTGATAAACACTGGCACCATCTGAGTGCTCAGGACCCAGTGGCTTAATGAACAGGCTAGAGGATCCAGCTCACCATTGACTAGCTCTATTGCTGAAGCCTATTTGATTCTCGTCATGTGTAAGACCTCCCCCCCGCACCAAGGAAACTCTGTGTTCCATGTTGAGTTCAAACTCATGACCCTGAGATCAAGTACCACATGCCCTACTGGGTGAGGAAGCCGGGTGTTTCTTTGGTCATATTTCACAGGTTCTAGGATGTTAACGATTGAAGTTTACTTATTGATTTCAACATGTTGTAAGTATATTATGTTATGCTGAATTACCAAAGAACTCCACAAACTTTGGTAGCATATGACCATAAATTTCCCCACATGAGAGTGCTGAGTGAATCTTCAGTTTGGAGACAAAGCTCCTTCATGTGGTCTTTCAGGAAGCAAGAGTCCCTCCACCATGGGCCCTCTCACTCCATGGGTTGTCTTGCACCTCTGACACCATCAGCATTAGGGGAAAGATGACAAATATACATAGGAGGTTGTTTCCATTCAGGTTTTGAAGGCCTAAATATACACCTTTATGCTCAATCTTTTATTTATTTTTCTTTTAGTATTTTATTTATTAGAGAGAAAAGAACACAAGAAGGGGGTAGTTGCAGAGGGAGGATAACCAGAGAGTTGCTGAGGTGAGGAGGACAAGTGGTAACTTATATGACTGGACCAGCTTGGGCCAAACATAGCAAGTCTCTACCAACTATGGGAGGCCAGGAGTAATGAGTAAACTCAGATCCCTGTGCCCATGACCAGCCATCAGTAGAGACCTCCCAGGGATTGCTTCATGGGCTCAAACAACATTGAGTGATGGGAAAAGTTTCCTTTATTTAGAAGGACACAAAAAGTCAATCATGTTGTGGATACTTTCTCTTCATGAAGCTACATCACCATCCCCAGAACAAGATCCTGATCCACTTCAAGAGCTACCTGCATCTCCTACTGAGATGCATGATGCAGCTTCAGAGTTTGAATGGCATGGGTGGGAATAAGTTGTGTGGGTGATATAGCTGTGGATATAGCAGAGGGGAGGAACCTGGGTAAGGAGGCTACCACAGTTTTATCAGCAAAGAAGTACACAATTGAAACTTTTAAGAGTTTACTACTGTGGGGGATGTCCCTGGATTAAAGGTGTTCATGTGGTGAAGCAGGGTAGAATCCTAGGTGTGGCAGCATGAGGATCCTGGGGGGTCACAAGAAGAACAGCTGGGGCCTGAATGCTTCAGAGTCCTCAGATTATCAGTTGGGGAAAGCTTGCTGAGAACCGTGAGGCAAGGTGCTGGCTTTTTGCTCTATGTAGTCCTAAACTTCAAATCAAAGCACAGTTGGGCAACTGCATTCCTGGAAGGAGTCCACAAAAAAAAAAAAAAAAAAAAAAATTTAAAAAAAGGCAGAATCATGGCAAAACCTCTAACTTCCAGGAGGTACAACATGACTCTGACAGAGAAACCCATAGAAATTGGACTGGGAATTCAGACACATGCCTGAGATAAAAATGCTTTGTCTCTGGCTGGGTGAACAAAGAATTCTGACAGAAACCAAGGAGATAAGACTGATGGAATGCTTTTCTGTGAGAGCTCACTGAGGAGTTGGGTTGTAAATTTTCACCTTCTGGGTAGAGAGCAGGGTGAAGCCATATTCATCCCACCCACTGGTGCTGTAAGGCTTCAGGGAGTAATGCAGGGTCACATACTGGAATCCAGGGTTTATTACCTGGAGGTCATCCCCTGCTTAGGAGAGGTGCATTTACTCCAGCTGAAGTACACCTGAGAATCAGTGCCACTGACCCCTCCCCAAGAAGACCATCACAAACAACTCACTTCTGTCAAGTTTACTGATCATAGAGGGCTGCAAAGCTTCAACTTTTAGGGAAAACACTAGTTAGCATTTTTTGTATTTTTATTTGTTAGCCTTTTATTTATTTTTTTCAGTTTTTTTTTCTTATTTTTCATCTGTTTTTAATAATTTTTATTCCTTTAAAATTTATTTTATTTAGTTTTATTAATCTCATTGTATTTTATTTTTTCTTTCTTCTTTTCTGGACACAATAATGAGATGGAGAAATTCACCTGAAATTAAAGAATTGGAGGTAGTACTCACTACCAGGGATTGTATCACTATGGATATAATTCAAATATCTGAACTAGAACTCATAATAATGATTCAAAAGATACTAGACAGGCTAATAAAAGCAGAGAAGACAATAGAGAATCCCTCACTGTAGAAATAAAAGAACACAAATGTAGACAGACCCAAATTAAAAATGCTATTACAGAGATCCAGTCCCAAATGAAGGACTGTGAATGAGGCAGAAGAAGAATTCAGTGATATAGAAGATAACATAATGGAAAATAAGGAAGCTGAAAAAGAGAGAAAGAAAACTATTGGATCACCAAGGGAGATTTTGAAAACTCAGTACTTCCATAAAGTGAAATAATATCCAGATAATAGAGGTACCAGAAGATGACAAGAGGGACAGAAGGAGGAAAGGTTTATTTCAACAAAACGGAGCTGAGCAATTTCCCACCTAGCAGAAGGAAACATGTACTCAAATCCAGGAGGTACAGAGAACTCCTCTCAGAATCAATAAAAATATGCCAACATCTTGACATATAAGAGTCAAGATTTCAAAGTGCAGTGATAAAGACAAAATCCTGAAAGTAGCTCAGGACAAGAGAAACTTAACCACTAAGGATAGATACATTAGGGTGGCAGCACACCTATCCACAGGAATTGGGAAGGCCAGAAAGGAATGCATGATATATTCAATGTGCTAAATGGGTAAATTGTGCAGCCAGGAATACTTAGTCCAGAGAGTAGAAGGAGTACAAGGAGAGTAGATTCATTCAGAGTAGAAGGAGAGATAAAGAGTTTTCCAGGGCAAACAAAACTTAAGGATTGTGAACACTAAACCAACCCTGAAAGAAACATTTTTGGGGATCCTCTGAGTGTAGAGAAAACCCAAAGGTAACAAAAATCCAAAAAGGAACAGACACAATCTACAGAAACAGAAACTTTACAGGTAATACAATAGCACTGAATTCATACCTTTCAATATCACTCTGGTGCAAATGGACTCAATGCCCCAATCAAGAGATACACTGTATCAACATGGATTAAAAGAAAAACAAGGACCATCAATATCCTGCTTACAAGAGACTCATTGCAGAGGCAAGGACACATCGAGATTGAAATTGAAGGCATAGAGAATCATTTATTATGCTAATGGGCATGTAAGGAATGCTAGAGGATCCATCCTTCTACATTAGACACACTAGATTTTAAACTGAAGGCTATTATAAGTGATGAAGAAGGACACTATAATATAATAAAAAGGATGTACCCAATTGTAAAAGATTGTAAACGATTGAAAAGATTGTAAATGATTGTAAATATGTATGCCGCTAACTTGGGAGGCACCAAATATACACACCAATGAATTACAAAGTTAAAAAAAACTTCTTATTAAGAATACAGTAATACAAGAGGACTGTAAGAACCCAGTCACAGTAACAGACAGATCATCTACACAGAAAATTAACAAAGAAACATGGGCTTTGAATGACAAACTGGACCAGATGGACTTCACGGAGATATGCAGAGCATTGCCTCTGAAAACATCAGAAAAAAAAAATACTTTTGGAGGTTACATGGAACATTCTCTAGAAGATATCACATACTAGCTGAGAAATTAGGTCTCACAAGTACCAAAATATTGACATTATAACATGAATATTTTTAGACCACGGTACTACGAGTCTTGAAGTTAATTACAAGGAAGAATGTGGAAGGAACACAACTATGTGGAGTATAAGGAACATCCTATTGTATAATGAATGGAGAATCAGGAAATTAAACAAGAATTTAAAAATACATGGAAGCAAATGAAAATGAATATAGGACAACTCCGAATCTTTGGGATGCAGCTAAGATGGTCCCAAGTGGGAAGTAATGGCAATAAAAACCTTTCTTAAGAAACCAATTATATTCTTGAATACACAACCTAACCTTAAACGTAAAGTATCTGAAGAAAGAACAGCAATACAGCCTAAATCCAGAAGGTGAAGAGAAATAATAAAGATTAGAGTGCAAATCAATGATACAGAATTTTTTTTAAAAAGTAGAACAGATCAGGGGCGCCTGGGTGGCTCAGTGGGTTAAAGCCACTGCCTTCGGCTCGGGTTGTGATCCCAGGGTCCTGGGATCAAGCCCCACATCGGGCTCTCTGCTCAGCGGGGAGCCTGCTTCCTCCTCTCTCTCTCTGCCTGCCTCTCTGCCTACTTGTGATCTCTGTCTGTCAAATAATAAATAAAATCTTTAAAAAAAAGTAGAACAGATCAATGAAACTAAGAGCTGGTTTTTTGAAAGAATGAATAAGATGGATGAAACCCTAGGCAGACTTCTCAAAAATAAAAGACCCAAATAAATAAAATCCTGAATGAAAAAGGAGAGCTAACTACCAACATGGATCAAACAAGAAAATATTATGTTCAATTAAATGCCAAGAAATTAGGCAATCTGTAGGAAGCCGATGCCTTTTTAGAAATCTATAAACTACCAAAACTGAAACAGGAAGAAACAGAAAACCAAAACAGACCCACAATCAGCAAAGAAATGGAATAAAAAAAACATCCCAACAAACCAGTCTTGGCCCTGATGGCTTCCCAGGGGAATTCTAGCAAATATTTAAAGAAGAATTAATTCTTATCCTTCTGAAACTGTTCCAAAAATAGAAACGGAAGGAAAAGTTCCAAACTCATTCTAGGAGGGCAGATTACCTTGATCCCTAAACCAGACATTGACCCCACCAAAAAGGAGAATTTTTTTTTAAAGATTTTTTTATTTTTATTTATTTGACAGACAGAGATTACAAGTAGGCAAGAGAGGCAGGCAGGGAGAGAGAGGAGGTAGCAGGCCCTCCGCGGAGCAGAGAGCCCGATGTGGGGCTCAATCCCAGGACCCTGGGATCATGACCCGAGCCGAAAGCAGAGGCTTTAACCCACTGAGCCACCCAGGCGCCCCCAAAAAGGAGAATTTCAGACAAATATCCCTGATGAACATGGATGGAAACCTGTTCCCCAAGAAAATAGTTAACAGGATCCAACAGTACTTTCAAAGGATTATTCACCACAGCCAAGGGAGATTTGTTCCTGGGATGCAGGGGTGGTTCCACATCTGTAAATCAACCAATGTGATACAACACAAGAACCATATGGTCCCTCAAGAGATACAGAGAAAGCATTTGACAAAATACAGTACCTTTTCTTGATAAAAACAACCTGCCATGTAGGGAAAGAAGAAAATGCTTCAATATCATGAAGGACCATGCAAATACCATCCTCATTAGAATAAATGTGAGATTCTTTCCCCTACGGTCAGTAACACAACAGGGATGTCCACTCTCACCACTATTCTTAAACATGGTACTGGAAATCCTACCCTAAGCAATCAGAGAACAAAAATAAATAAATGCTCCCAAAGTGGCAACAAAGAAGTCAATTTTCTTCCTCTTTGCAGTTGACAAGCTATTCTATGTAGAAAATCTAAAAGACTCCACCCCAAAATTGCTAAAAACCTATACAGCAATTCAGCAAGTCCCATGATATAAAACCAATTTGCAGAAGTTAGTTGCATATGTGTACACTAACAATGAGCCAGAAAAAAAAAAAGAGAAATTGAGGAATTTATTCCATTTACAATTTAATGAAAAAATATATGATGCCCAGGATTGACCCTGACCAAAGAAGTAAAAGACCTGTATTCTGAAAATTATTAAACTCTTATGAAAGAAGTTGAGGGAGACACCAAAGAATGGAAAATATTCCATGTTCATGGATTAGAAGAACAAATGTTATTAATATATCTATGCTATGCAAAGGACTTTAGACATTCAATGCAATCTCTACAAAATACGCTCAACATCTTTCAGAGAGCTGGAACAAAGAATCCTAAAATTTGTGTAAAACCAAAAAACAATCCAAAAGGCTAACAGAATGTTGACAAGGAGAATGAAAATGGGAGGCATCACGATTCCAGACTTCAAGCTGTATTTCAAAGCTGTAATTACCAGGACAGTATGGTACTCGCACAAAACCAGACACCTATATCCATGGAGCATATTGGAAAACCCAGGAATGGACCCTCAACTCTATGGTCTTCCAGTCATTGGCAAAGGGGAATGAATACCCAATGGAGAAAAAAAAAAGACTGACTTTTCAACAAATGATGTTGTGAAAATTGGACAGCTACAGGCAGAAGCATGAACCTGGACCACTTTCTTACACCATACATGAAAACAAACTCAAAATGGATGAAAGACCTAACTGTGAGGAAGGAATCCATCAAAATCCTAGAGCAAAACACAAGCAACAACCTCTATGACCTTGGCCAATAGAACTTCTTGCTGGAGGCAAGGGAAATGAAACACAACATGAACCACTGGGACTTCATCAGGAAAAAAAGCTTTTGCACAGCAAAAGAAACAATCGACAAAACCGAAAGGCAGAATACAGAATAGAAGAAGACATTTGCAACTGACCTAAATAAAGGTCTAGTCTCCAAAATCTAAGAACTCATCAAACTCAATAACCAACCTCCCAAAAAAACCAATCAAGAAATTGCCAGAAGGAATGAACAGACAAGTCTGCAAAGAACACATAAATGGCATACAGACACGTGAAAAAAATCTTCAACATCACTCTTCATCAGAGTAATACAGATTAAAACCATCATGAAATACCACCTCACACCAATCAGATTGTTCAAATGAACAGCTCAGGAAAGAACCGATGTTAGCAAGGATGCAGAGAAAGGGGAACCCACTTACACTGCTGGTGGGAATGTAAACTGGTGCAGCTACTCTGGGAATAGTACAGAGGTTCCTGAGAAAGATAAAAATAGAACTATCTTATGACCCAGCAATTCACTACTAGGTATTTATCCAGAGGGTATAAATATAGTGGTTAGAAGAGACACATGCCCCCAGTGTTACTGTAGCAATGTCCACAAAAGCCAAACTATGGAAAGAGCCCTGATATCCATTCACTGATGAATGAATCAAGAAGACTTGGTACAGATACTCAATGGAATATTACTCAGCCAAAAACAACAACAACAACAACAACAACAACAAAAACAAAAAACAAATAAACAAACAAAAAATTGAAATATTTCCCTTGCAACAGTATGGATGGAATAGGAGGGTATCATACTAAGTGAAATAAGTCACTTAGAGAAAGCAAATACCATAATATTTCACTCCTAGTGGAATTTAATATACAAAATTGATGAATATAGGGGAAGGGAAAGAAAAATAAAACAGGCTAAAATCAGAGAGAAAGACAAACTGTGAGAGACCCTTAACTAAATAGGGTTGCTGGAGGAGAAGTGGGTTGGGGGATGGGGTAATTGGCTGATATGCATTAAGGAGGGACCTTGATGTCATGAACACTGGGTGCTAGAACTCATGAATCACTAAATTCTACCCCCAATTAACAACACACTGTATGTTAGCTAACTTGAATGTAAATAAAACTAAAATATAAATGTAAACAAAGTGCAAAAATGTAAAAAAAAACCACTCTTCTCACAAGCTCTTTAAAAATATATAACTAGACAATTCTAGGGGAGACAAGATGGCTGAGAAGCAGGAGGAGGCGCCATCTCAACCTGTCCCCTAAAGTGAGCTGATTACCTACCAAAGAACTCTGATCACCCATGAAATCAGCCTGAGATTAGTATTATACACTTCTGGATCTCTACGGGGGCAGAAGACACCAGTGGGCAGGTAAAGCAGAGTGGGAACATCAGACTGATATCAGAAGATAAACAAAAGGGGGAGGGAGCCACGAGAAGCGACCCATTGGAAAGTAATACCCCAATACGAGAGTGCTCTGTGATTGAGGACCAGAATTAACTTGGAGTGTGGTTGAAAGCACTCAAAAAGAGCAAAGATCTTAAGGGGAAATTGGGGGAATCAGGCGGATAGGGACAGGGGCTTAAGCCACCAAACCCGGATGCCACTGCTGACGCTGAGCCAGAGAGCACAGCGAAGAAGCCAGGTCTTGGCTCCTGAGCTACCAGGAGGAGCCTGAGGGTGTCTTGGTGGCAGCGCCCATGAGGGTGAGGGAGCCTAGCCAGCCAACAGGCAGAACCACAGCCTTTTGCACTCTCCACACTCTGTGTGACCAGAGTCTAAGCTGCCCCCTACACCCTCCCCTAAGAGAGTTGTGGGCTGGCGCCAGCTGGCACTCTCTTGAAACCAGAGAGTCTGAGCACTCCCAGCCTGGGCCACTGTGAAAATATCAGTGTGCTATCTCTGCTTGGGACCTCTCTGGTGGCCTGGAACTGCCCAGACAGCTGTGGCTAGTATTTCTCCTGGTTTTGGGTACAAGCGGGAGTTCCTGTGACCCCAGAGACCATGACTGGGAAAGTGCTCTGCCAGCGGCCAAAGGAGAATTTATGTGCTCTGGAGCACCAGAGGGGAACAGACTGAGGCTTTTCTCTGAGAGGGAGGTCTGGGTGCAGTTTGCTTTCCTCTAAACCTCCAAAAACCATCAAGAGCCACTAAGTAGAGAGAAAACAAACAAACTTCCAGAGAACAAAAGCCTGAAAAACCGGTTTCCTCAGAGCCCACCTCCTTGATGGGGGTAGGAGGACTTAACTCTAGGAACATCATTCACTGAAAACCCATGCGGCAGGCCCCTCCCCCAGAAAGCCAGCCCCCCCCCAAAAAAAATATACAAGAGGACAACCACTGGTACTTCATAGATACAACTTTTATTTTTAATTCATTCCCACTATTCTGGTTCTTTTCATTTCGTTTTTTTTTTAAAGATTTTATTTATTTATTTGACAGAGAGAGAGATCACAAGTAGGCAGAGAGGCAGGCGGGGGGTGGTGGTGAAAGCAGGCTCCTGGCTGAGCAGAGAGCCCAATGTGGGGCTCGATTCCAGGACCCTGGGATCATGACCTGAGCCAAAAGCAGAGGCTTTAACCCACTGAGCCACCCAGGTTCCCCTTCATTTCTTTTTATATATAACTTTTTAACCTATTTACCATCACAATGAGATGTTCAGTACATCAAATTCCATAATAACCTTTTAACCTGAACTTTTTGATACATATACCTGTGTTTTTCTTTTGCTTTTCTATTTTTTAATCGTTTATTTTATTTTATTCATTATTTTAAAAATATTCATATAGAGATAAGCTTCAAGGTAATCCCCTTTCCCCAATCAATGCTACCCCTATAGGTAAACCAGTTTTAATTTCCCTTTATCTTAGGAAAGTTGAGTCTTTTAACAAAGATATCAAGATACATCCAGGAAGAATCAAAATAACCTTCCTCTCCCACACTGAGAATTTATAACCACTCTCCCATCTTTTTCTTCTGAGGAGAGGAGAGGAAGTTCACAGTCCCTGCAGGCACTAGGAAGCCCTGAGAACATCCGAAGGGGAACCTCCACCTGATCCTTTCAACTCCCCATGGTGGTTGGGCACTGTCATCCAGGAGCTGCTGGATCTTGGAGGGAGGGCACTGGATTCCTGGAGGAACTGGACCCCAGGCAGCCCATGCATGGTGCTCTTCTGGAAAATGGCTCCACGTTCCATTGAGACCCTCACTCTGCACGACCCAAGCCTTGCCCTCCCACCCTGAAAAAATCAGCAGACGGCTCACTCCACCCCAACAACACTAGTCGGGAAGAGACAGTGGTGGGGTGGCCTCATCTCCCACTTCAGGCACCTGAGAAATGAGCAAACAAGACAGGCCCCCGGGCTCACAGGAGCAGGACAACTCACCCCTCCCAGCACTGCATCCCTGTGGGCACAGAGTCAGCGCACGTCTTCAGCTGAGTCATGTACATTGGCCACTCCTGTAGGATCTGACCAAAACCTACATCCCCAAAGCCTCCAAGACGCCTCGTTGGAGGTAATGGGTCCCCTCATGGCACCATTTCGCTATGTGAGTTTGATATTCTAGAGACTCTCCTCGATCCCTCGGTCTGAAGGGAAGACCCACCAGGGAAAGGCCACCCTCCCCACTCCCACCTCGCCCACCACCTGCCCACAGCCTATAGATTGGGCAAACTCACTTCCCATGGGAGTCGGTAGCACGTCGTCTCTGCCACATCACCTGCAACACTCCTGTGGGCAAAGGCTCCCCCCACAGAGAGGGGCATGTCAAGGGCTCTCAGAGAGGCTGGAGAAGGGCAGCCCAGCAGGAGGACCCTGCTGTCATGGAGGAGGATGGTCCAGAAAGGGGCCTGAGTGACCCTGGCAGTGTAGCCTTCATTCAGCCCCAGGGGGCCCTTGGGAAATTTCCCTTTCTTCATGTCACACATGGGTCCTGCAGGGAATCCTCTACCTCAACACCTCAGAAGACACATCCCACAAAACCCCACAGGCCTCTGGTAAGACCTGGCCCAGGCCACACGCCACTTGCTATCTCACATCACTCCACCTGTTGTCTCCACAGCTGCACCACAGGACAGTCTGCCCACGATCCCGAGGCACCAGAATCTCCTGGGGTGCTCAGACAAAGAGAGCCAGGAGGGCCCTGGGGCCCCACTTACAGCTTTGATTTGGGCCTGGAGGAGGATTCGCCGTGAAAACACAAGGAAACACGCCTGCAGTAACGGCTCTCTTACACCTGACCTCTGTAGGCCAAAGAGAAGACTTCTGGGCAGCCCACCAGAAGACGGCACTCGAACCCTGAGGACGAGACAAGAGGACCCTCTGAGGTGGCCGCCACACCCAGAGTTGGCTGCTCAGTCCCTGTTGATGACTGACACTTGGAGCACGAGGCAATGATCTGGACCTACAACAGTCCACTGGCTGGTGAGACTGGACCCACCTGGGACTGGGTGGGACAGCAGCCTTTGTCTTTTCCCCTGTGTGCTGCAGGGGCTGCTCCTCACCCCGACCCCGCTGTCCCCTCCAATTCCCAGCAACCATGCAGAGCATGACAGATGCAGGGCAAAGTGGGACTGCCAGGGCCCCTTGACCACCCTGGAATTCACTCAGAGGGCATTAGCCACCCCAGCTGTATTCCCCTAGAGTGCAACCCCTTAACTGTCCCTGTCGCTTCCACGCACAGGACCGTGACCAATGCTGAGCTCAGCACTGGCAGCGGCCCCACAAAATGGGCCCTGCTCAGCTTGTGTGTTCTGCAGCAGCAATAGTTGTAGGGAGGAGAGGCTGTCCCTTATCTGAGCTCGAACTCTGGGGCACCACGCCAGAGGAACTGGGGCCCCAAGCACTATGCTGCACCTCAGAGAAAACTTGGGCCTCAAGGACGGCAATGCTAGACATCTAGGACGTACAGAAATGGGATCCAACATTCCTTTGGAAGCACGTTAAAGCATGGCACGTTTTACTCTACCTAAGCCCTCCAAGTCAAAAGGTCTCAGGAAGCATTTCATCTCCCATGGCAACCCTCATCATCTCCTGATGTTCCATAAGAATCTCTTCTCCTTGGAACAGGGCATCACTGGAAACATGGGTGATGTGACCAAGGCTTGGATGGGACTGTCCTATGGAGACAGCTAGGCAGAGACCCAGATGGGACCAAAGGGCTGTAAGGGACTGAGGCTGACTTTCAGAAAGCTGGCGGCCATCAAGCCCCTTGGGAATACTGGCCTGACCCCTTGCCTCCAGACTACCCACTGCCTCACCAGGAGCGTAAAGAATATCACTTCTTGGCAGGTGTCAGAACCTCGGGATATATTGGGCACCTCAGGAAAAGGAACCTGCCCAAATCCACAGGTATGCCAGGCACATGATGGCAAGCCCTTCCCTTGGCTTCTGGCCTAGAGAGACAACAATTAGAGATTCCTCAGAAAAGTCCCAGTGATGCAGATTTTAAGCGATCACTCAGGATCGTTCACTAGCCTTGCTGAGCTTAAGTCGATAATTGGGCCACGTGCATTAAAGCGGGGCTTGCTTTCCAAGGGCATGAGCCCTGAGTTGGCTATCTCTGGAAAGGAGTGTTCTTTTCAAGAGGAAAAGTAGGTTTCAAGAACCCACCTTTGTGGACGTTCACATCTAACTCTGGTGGCCTTTCCATATGTGTTGCTCACCTAAGCTAGACAACTTGAGGTCACCTTCAGAAACATTTACACGTTAGCTTGTGGACAGGCAGTCCCTTTGCTTCTTATTCTGTGGGCATAATACCGGGACCCCATGGGCTCAGGGTTAATTCAACAACTGGAACATGCGATTGATTCCACCAGGACTGTAGAACTCAACAAGCACCTTGACCAATTGGATGGGGCTGGGATGAGGAACTCTTTCCCTCAAAGCCAGAGAACACACACCACTCCACAGGTTCTCTGGGGACTTATGGAGATAATGAAGGACCCCACTCTCTAACTGGAGTGGAGGGTGCACTTGTGGTGCCCTTATCTCTGGACAAGTTTTCTCCCACTAACCAGCGACCCCTACTAACGAGGATCTTCTGGCAGGACCTCCAATAAAAAGGGCTTCTTGGAATGGTTTCTTCCCTCTCAGTCCTACTGATCCAAGAAGCCACCCCATTCAGGTACAATAGCAAGCAAAGGCTTTACCTAAGCATCCAACTGCCCTCCTGGGAAAAGGAAGCTCCCAATTCATACGGGGATGGCCCCTGACTCTAAGGACTTGGCATCTGCTCCAGAGCGTCACAGAGAACAAAGGCCACCAAACCATGATAGGAGGCTGATTTAACAATTACCACCTTACGCTTCCAGATACGCCTGAGCTAACACCCGAAACCAGCCCAACATGAAACCCAGTGACCCTTGGGCCTGGACCCGACCACTCTACGCCCATGGCTCATAACTCTTGAAAGGTTCTTAAGTCCACCAGACTGAAGATGCCCCTATGAAAATGCAGAGGACAGGTGCTTTAGCAACGACAACAGTGGAAAGGGGGTGGAAAGGGGGTAAGAAGAACCAGGTATGCTGTCATCAGTCAAACTCAGACTGCTGAGGCCAAAGCCTGTCAGCAAACATGTCTGCCCCCAAAGTAGAGATCCTAGTACCCACCTGTTGGTTGTAATTGGCAGAAAAATCATACAAGTATTTATCCTGACTCTGACAGGCCTTCCTCGTCCTCTTCGCCCATGAAGCAATTGACAGAAAAGGCTCTTCTTCCCAGCCCAATATGGGCCTGAAGTGCTTTCACCTTTCAATAATGGCCCTCCAAACCCGAGGAGCCCTTGAAAGCCTGACTGCGGTTCAAGGAGACTCAGGATTAGATAAGGGCCCCAAGCTGGGACCCAATGGCAATGAAGCTCTAACCTGTGTCCATGGCTTCCCCAAGCTCCAGAGGCCACCGGACACTTGGGGGTGGGCCTAGATGCACGGGCGTATTATGAAAACCATCACTGACCCAGCCAACCTTCCCCATTTCAAGCAACGGTGCACGTGTGTCCTGTTCCATTGAGTGGCCACCTATCATCCATCTTTGTCCCTCCTTGGGAATGGAGGGTACTCCATTAATGAGTACAGAGTCAAGGCCCTACATGTCACCCCGAACAGGATTTCTCAATGAAATACGGGAATGATCCCAATGCATAAAGTAGTTCTACAAAACACAAAGGCTTCAGATGTTGTAAATGCTACACAAGGTGGAGCCTGTGCCAATCTAAAGACACAATGTTGTGCGTACATTCCCCATGATCACAAAGAGATTTCTGGGTTCCTAACGGACACCACTGCTCAAATCCGCACTTCCAAGGATCCCTCTCTTTAAGGATTGGTTCAACTCTTGGCCTGGGGGAGGGTTCTCACCCACTATCAAAGGACTATTCCAGAGGACAGATTGTCCTTCCCACTCAGGAAGATCCAGTCACAAGTTCTCCCCTGCACTCAGTGGCCTCTTCCTTTTACAGCTCTGATAACAGAGGCCTCCCCCTGCTGGGTCTCCCCTAGCTGACCAGGAATGACCCACAGGTAGGGACAGCTCTACACACTGATTCAGCAGGAAGAAGTTACAGAAGATGAGACTGTCCTCCTTCAACAACCTTAAACACGCAAGGCTCTAAACTGGTCAGGGGCACACGAGGAGGGAGGAGAAGGCTAGCTGAGCATCAAGCAGGAGCTGGCATGCCACACCACCCCCCAACATGTGATATGGAGGACATTCCTCAGGCGCTCATACTGCCCTCAAGCTAAGGAAAGGAAAAAACAGATTCTCCACAGATGGAGATCAAACCCCCGCAAGACCGGAGTCTCCCTCAGTTTGTAAAAGTCCTCATGATTCTCCAGGAAGAGGCTAGCGACCTTCTAGAGACCCGGAACTCCGTTTCCTGAAGCCCTAACATCTCCCTCCCCTCCATGACACTGAGGGAGGCTGAGGCTGAAGGAAATGTCCATAAGACAGAGTTTCTTTTCAAACCTTCAGTCCCTTGAGAAGGACCTGTGAGAGGAAGAAGGTACCATTCTTCCAGGAAGCTCCCCACCATCTTTCTATTAATGCCTTCCTAGAAGGAAAAAAACACCTTCACTTGACAGGAGCAAAGCCTCCTGTATCCTGGGTGTCCTCTGTCCTCCTGTAATGTTCTTTCAAAACCTCCCTTTTGCCTGACCTCCCCCAGTGTCATCCCAGAGACTCAGCCTCCCGTCACAACCCCAGCAAGCAACCCTTTCTACCCACGGGTCATGTCCCTGTGCTTTAATAAAAATCACCTCCTGCCAGCAAAGCCGTCTCAAGACTTCTTTCTTGACCATTGGCCTTGAACTCTAATGTCTGTCCTATATCAGTCCTGTCTCTTGTAGGGCTCCTGTGGAAACAACCCTGCAGCACGGGCCCATTTCTGTCAACTCCTCCGACTCCATACACCTAACCCACTGCACATTCTGTGTCCTCTGGGGACAGAACACTTCTGTGATTCTTGCACTGAAATCCTCACATGGTGCCTCTTTCAGTCCTCGACTTGGTTGAGTTTGCACATCTGAAACTCCCCAGCATCCCATCCTCACTTTCTTTTTCTCGCATGTTTATCTGGTCCATAGGTTCTCATCACCAGTACCCTATAACAGGTTTCTGCTCCTGAGTAGAGGACTCCATTTCTTTCCTTTGTCATCAAGCTCAAATATTAACTCTCAGATGTTTGTCTCACAACTTTCAAAATTTTTATTTCCCCTAATGCCTCTCTACCAGTTTCTCTTCTCCCTTTTTCAAGCCCTCCCTCCCTCCCTTCCTTCCTTCCCTGCATTATCTTTTTGTTCTTTGTATTCCTTTCTCCCTCCCCCTCTTTCCTTCTTTTGTTCTGTTCTGTTAGTCCCCATACAGCACTTCAGTACTTTTTCATTTACTGTTCCATGACTCATTCTGTGTGTAGAAGACCCGGGAGCTCACAGCAATATGTTCCCTATTATAAAGGATGAAGGGATACCCACACGGGTGCATCTCAAAGGTCTGCTTCTCTGCAAGTCAATGGGAAACTTCAGGGTCATGAACCCTGGCCTTTCACACTACAGCTGGACATGGGCTATGCTAAGCATTCACCACAATCTCCTCTCTTCCAAGACCCTGACCGTATGGGCTGTCCCACCAGAAATCTGAATAGTTTCATTTATCGGCTGAAATGCACCTCAAGTCAAGCCACCGCCTGAGTGTCTGTAAAAGTCACTGGCTTCAATACGACTCACTGGTATAGTCTTTGAAACGGAAACATCTAAAATTTAATCAGCAGTTGACGTGGGTGTGAGGCTACCATGTAGAATAATCTATCTGAATTCCGGAAAGTAACACTGCACCCGACTACGAGTGGCTTGCAGAGGTAGACGCAGAAACCATTCCTGAAGGAAGGGGCTGGAATGCGTACATTGAGTCAGGAAGGGAGGAACATGAGTGAGCAATCCCTCCACAGCCCCTCCTGTTCTGGCCATTAGCAGAGGGTTCACACTGCACAGGAACCCAGCCAATGCTGGGGCACAGGAGGGAGATTTCTCACGTCCCTCACCTCACTCCATGTGTGTTATGTCCTGGGAAGACAAACCTTGTATTTACTGACAATGTGGAAGAGCCTTCAGCCATATGTCCCTGGTGCCATGACATCAGAGCTCATTCACCCTGGATCATACCACACACATTTCCCCAGGGTGGGAGAGCCTTTAGTCAGGGCTCTAACCCCAGGAGACATGAGATAACTCACCCTACCGAGGAAAGTAGACATGACATGCATGGGAGAAACAATTCCAGGACAGTGCTCACCTCTGTACACAGCAAAACCACTGGAGTGGCACCTTAGGGATGGAATGAAGGTGGGAGAACCTTCATTCAGAGAGCTCTGCTCTTATTCATGCCCAGGGCCTCACACGGGCTAGAAGCCATGTGGTGGGATTGTTGCACAACACAATGCCTGTTAGCAGCCAGCACTCATCATCATCCTTGCAAAACAAGTGCTTTTGCTTTTCCCTCATAAACCTGTACTCCCTGCTCAAAATCGGGAGCACACTGATTTCTCTCCACTATGTGTCTCCCAGATGACTGTCCCTAATTCTCCAAACAGAAGTGTCCCATTTTCTTTTTTATTTTCTTTCCCAGCACCCACTACTTGACTGACACGAAGATGTACCAATGCAAAGGGCCATGCTAGGCTATTTATACATCGTCAGGTTATGACAAACATCAGAGGAAACATTCAAATGCCAAAGTCCACCTCACCTGAAATTCAGATTCCTAAAATCGATGGATTTCCAATTCAGTCTTTTTGGAAAATTTCTTTCCAAAGAACCAGCCCCGGCTGTCAGAAATAAAATGTCTTTTTGGGGGGTAGCTGGGTGGCTCAGTGGGTTAAAGCCTCTTCCTTTGGCACAGGTAATGATCCCAGAGCCCCACACTGGGCTCTCTTCTCCAAAGGGATGCTGCTTCCTCCTCTTTCTCTGCCTCCCTCTGCCTACTTGTGATCTTTGTCTGTCAAATAAATAAGTAAAATCTTTTTTTAAAAAGTCTATTTTGACAGAACATCAGAAATCCATCCGATTTCCTCCATCATAGTCTCTAAGGTACTCTAAATGGCTATACTTGTCTTCACACCACCACCACTAAGGAAACCCTCGCCAAGTTGTAAAGTCCAATTAATTGTTATCTGACATATGCCACAGTGACAGAGATTACTTGATATTATTCAAAACTTAATTTCTTAAAAGTACATATTTTCATAACATAATTAAGAAAGTTTTTCAAAATTGGGCCAGAAAAATGATCTATTTAGATATCAATTGGATAAAATGGTATAATTGTGTTACCTGAAGCAGCATGACGATTGTATTGTCCTGTGTAAATATATGCTGTTACTAGTTTGTTTTTTCCCCCTTCCCATCATATTATGTTGCAGAACTCATAAAATATCTTCATTTACATTTCATTTTTATTAACTTATTTATCTTGTAAGGACTGTAGTCATTTCTTTGGCAGAGAGCTAGAGCTCACAAGCAGGCAGAGCGACAGGCTGAGGCTGAGGGAGAAGCAGGCACTCCTCCCCTGAGCAGGGCGCTCAACTCGGGCTTGAACCAAGGGCCTGGACCTAAGTCGAAGGCAACCGCTTAAGCGACTGAGAAACCCAGGTGCCCCAGGTAGAAACGATTTTAAAGAAATCACGGTGTATTTGCTGCCTGCAGATGCCTATATCCCCTGGGTGTTTGCCAAGGAGTTCTTCCCTTTCCAAGACACCACATGGCAGTGACCAGTCCCACAGGGACTTACAGTGGATGTGGCCTCCCTGCATGCCAAGTTCCTGGGAGTGTACGGACAAGGGGTGAAAGCAGTAGAGAGGTTTTGGGTCCAAACACTCCAGAGAGCACAGACTGACCTCGGCAACCAAGATGGTCCTACCCAGCTGTCACCTGCCTCATCCTCTGTGTCCATGCAGGGACACCACATATGCATGCCATGTATGGAGGCCCCAGAGGCGCCATCCAGTGTGGAGATGACCCACTGTCCACAAAGGGCGACCCTCCCTGCTGACCGGAAATGCAGGATGGGTGGCAGGCAAGAGGGAAGTCATTGCACTAAGGGCCTTTGAAATCGGACAAGCAGGGGCAATCCAGTGTTTTCAAAGAGTATCTCTCTGTCCCCTGCAGAAAGGTCATCTTGTTATCCAAATTAATGCACCTCACTGAAAAATGACAGACATATGTTTGCATCCTTAGTTCGTGGCTCAGGCAGTCTCCCCCAAAGACAATATTAGTAACTTTTACCCTTGGCTCCAAGGGGCTCCTTAAAGGAACACAGGGCATTCCTGGGGAGGGAAGCACCACAGGAAGCATTTTTTTTTTTTTTACATATTTTCCTTATTCGACACAGTAGGCATGGTGACGGGCTTGGGTGATGGGCAGAGGGAGAAGCACTCTCCCTGAGCAGGGAGCCTGATGCTAGGTTTGATCCCGAACTCCAAGAGCAGGACCTGAGCCGATGGTCAATACTTAACCCACTGAACCACCGAAGAACTCCTAGAGAGACTTTGTGAAACAATCTCGTATAAATAGGAATTTTCCAGAGTAGCAGATGTAAAATGAACATTTAAAGTCTCCTATGTGCCCTCAAGAGTATCTTTTTTTTAAGGACCAATGCAGTATTGCGTTCTGCACTAGAATTCAGGGATTCATCACTTCTCTCCACCACTCAGAGCTGATCACTACAAGTGCCTTCTTCAATGCCCATCATCCATCGGCCCCTCCCCAACCCACTTCCCTCCATGACCCCAAAGTGTACAGGGATACCTTCACTCTGAGAGTTCTGTCATGAGCCATCACTATGGTGACCTGATGACACACACCCATTCTTCCATTTCAACTGTCACTCTGAGCCGAGCCCCTTGCAGTTTGGTGAACAGGTGTAAAGGTCCCCATGATGGGAAATCTCAACTGCTGTTCTACGGGTATGTGCCTGTCAATTTTCCCAATTCTTTTCTCTCGAGCTTGCTGCCTCACTTTTACAGAGACTGGCTTCTTCTCTGTGGCTTTTCCTTTCCACCCTCTGATTTCTCCTCCCGGTCCGATACCTGTATTTGTTAGCTTTTCTGGGTTATTTCATTGGGATTTCTTGGGGAAGCTGCCTTCCTTAAATTGCTTTTATGTTCAGAAAACCATACTGTTTCTGAATGCCAATTTTGGACACAGTCATACAGGGAACACACACAGGTCACATGCCATACTGTTGTCCCTGGATCAGGAGAATCTTGTTGTGACCCAGGAAACACATTTGAGGGGAACAAATTGCCAGTTACCTCTTCCTGATGGAGATGACAAAATCGGAGAAGAATGGTCAGTGGTCGAAATGCAGCTGTTTTTAGGAGAGACACTGGAAGAGATGGGGGTGTTTTTATGGGTTGATGTGGATGGTCTCACGGGCCATCTGCATGATGCCTGGGAGTGGATGAGAATGGTCTGTGCCACCGGGTGGTTGGAAAGAACACTCGGCAGCTGCACAATGGACTGTGTTGGTCTCAACAATACTGCTGGGATGGATTCTCATGGCCTGGCCTAGGAAGGGAGACAGGAGAATGTCCCCTAAACCTACCATCTCTTGAGGGGATCAAGAGACCTGAGGGTAGACAGGAGATGTTGGGGAAGAATGAGAGAGTAGGGAGGAACTCACTCCAGCCAGGGTAGCCTCACTTCCATGCAGGCTCCTCAGAACAGTCCTCATATCAACAGTAGGCCATTCAGCATCATCCATCTCCTTCCTGAAACCAACCACCCCCAGCCCACATGGCCAACTCCATGTTCGTTCATACCATGAACTGCTCCTCGGGATTGGCCAGCTCAAGGCAAGTGAGTTCTTGGCGGGGTCAAAGTGTGAACGTTGGGAGTGGAAGGCAAGCGAATTCTTGGCGGGGTCCTATGTGACCATTGGGAGTTTGAATCAGCTTGGGAGCCAAGCAGAACACCCGTAGCCATGGGGTTCAACTGGCCTTCAGGAAGCCCGTGGGTGACTGTGCTGACCTTGCAGAGATGTGAGGGAACGTGGCCAATGCTACACGTTCCTGGTCCTTCACTAGGGTTCCATTTGAAAGAAACCACCACATATTTGATGTCAGGGCCCCAAACACAGAGGTGAGTGAGGACTGAGTCTGCTCTCGTGGCACTCGCTCTCCCTTAAAGAAACACTGGCACAGGGGGATTTGAGATTGTGAGGGCAGCTCTTGGTCCAGGGGTTCAGGACGTTTTCTCAGGGGCCCTGGGTTGGTTTCAGGGGCTTGGGGATCTCCATCCACAGGGAAACAAAGACATTCCTGTCCCAGATCCATCCCTCATCAGGGTGGCAATTCTGATTGGTGAAGGGACAGTCCCTTCACCACCCTACATTTCAGTGCCCTCCACTATAAAATGGGGCTTCCAGCCCATTGTCACTCCCATCGGTGCTGCTGTGGGGAGGACAGGAGAAAGGCACATGGATTCTATGTTGACTGCAAAGCATCATTCTCATGTGAAGGATAAAGAGGGGGCTTCCATACTCCTGTGCAGTGGAGCCATCCCAAGTCCCATGTCTGGTTTCACACACAGCCAGCCTTCTAGCTGATTCTGTAGACAGTTCATTCCGCAACACCTTCTGAGCAACTGGGAAGCATCCTGTCCTTCCCTAGGTCCCAGGCACTCCTTGGACTCAATCACTTGGGACACAGTGACGGCACACTAACGTCTAGGCCGGAGGGCAGGGAAACGGGGCACAGAGGGTTCTCGGGAACACTCTTAGGTAGGTGTGGCTGCTCAATGGGATGTGAATCCAGGCCATTAGGCGTGCTCACTGTGCTCTGCTGTCTTTCTGTCATGTCTCTGCTAAATACAAGCAGCTGCCCACAAAGCCTGTGAGTGTGGGAGGGGGGCGGAATTCTACTTTGAGCACAGCACAAGGCTTCCTAAGTCCCACTTGGAGGGAGGAATGCCTGCTGGGCGCGCTGGTGAGTAGGGGAAGGAGACAGTTGGACTAGAAGTAAAGAATGTTGAATCCCCCTATGCTCTTCTGACAACAAGATGCTGACACTGCTCTCTATTTCTATGCATCTCCCAGCAATCTGTGTGGAGTTTCCCCTGAGAATATGGAGCCACCCACAACAATGCCGGCCCATCCATGACCACCCAGGAAGAAAGTCCAGTTCTCCCTCCATGATCAGGACTACACCATCGGGGACACCGAGGAAGGTACCTTGGCTATTGACTCATTATATTGATTGGAGATGCATTCTTTCATTATGTAGCATATACATAACTGAAGCTTTTAAAACTGCTGAAGGGCGCCTGGGTGGCTCAGTGGGTTAAAGCCTCTGCCTTCAGCTCAGGTCATGATCCCAGGGTCCTGGGATTGAGCCCTGCATTGGGCTCTCTGCTCAGCAGGGAGTCTACTTCATCCTTTCTCTCTGCCTGCCTCTCTGCCTACTTCTGATCTCTGTCTGCCAAATAAATAAATAAAATATTTTAAAAAGAAAAGAAAGAGAAAAAAAAATTAAAACTGCTGAGACAGATTTTCCTCTGATTTCACTGGTAGACATTTCCCTCTGTGCCGACCGTCAACATTAAGTCCACAAGTCAAGATGAAATTCTCATTCAAACTGGATCCAAGGGCCACAGGAAAAAAGTGTCTACTAGCTGATGGGATGGATCTTAGGTCTTTTGGGAACACAAATCCTTATAGGTCTCTCAAGGAAATTTCTGTACCAGAGCTCACAGCATAATGCATCCCTTCGAGGCCATGGGCACATTCCCACAAACAGAAACTGGTTGAATGCCATCTTCAGGGGAAAGCATTTAGCCCAGCCACACCTTTAGCCAGCATCCGAGAATCCACACCAGCGGGAACCCCGACAAATGTGGTCAACATGGAAGAGCCGTTAGATACAGCTCTCACATTTGGAGACACCAGACAACTCAGAGCAGAGAAACCTGTGTCTGTCATCACTGGGGTCCCGCCTGTACCCGGAGTGCCCACCTTTCTCACCACCACAGAAATCACACAATACAAACCCTGTGTCTCCAATCACTGAGGCAGAGCCTTCTGCCAGAAGTGATCCCTTTCCCAACACCAGAGAACTCACATGGGGAGAACCACTAGCACTGTATCCTGGTGGGAGAAGCTTCAACTGGGGCTCAGGCCTGAGCTCTCGCTACCATCTCAGAGTGTGCGTCATCCCTCACATGGGAGTGAAGGTGCAGGGACCTCCTGAAACAGACACCCTGCATCATCGCTGCTGCTGAATGCCGATGAAATCCACATGGGAATCCCATTCCTCACGGAGCCAACACATGAAGGACCTGGGAGGATTCGCACACAAGAAAATCCTCCCAGTATGTTGAGGAAAGGAATGGGCTCAGGTATCCCTTCTTCCTTAGCCAGCAATGACAACCTCACACCGAGGAATCACTGATCCCAACGCAATGGGGGGAAATTCTTCCCTGGACACTCACATCAGAAAATCACTGGGGAAATACCTCCCGAGGAATTTCTTAGGGTGACATTGAGATACAAACTCAGACACTGACAATTTTTCACTGCAAACACATACAACTGGGTCACGTTCTGAGGGATGTTGAATGCGCTATTCCAGTAACCGATAGCTAGAAATAAAGCACATCTGCTCTGATCCATCAGTACTTGCATAAAGGCCAGGATCACCAAACAGGAGGGATCTCACAACCGTGCACACTGTGCCATGTAAGAACGGGGGACTTTCCTTTACCAGCTCGCATAACTGACACAGGTATTATCTCTTGGTAGGAAGTGTGATCACAGGAAGTAACACTGCCCGGGATCCATGACAAGATCAATTGGAGGGTTAACTCAGAATCTTAGAACACAAGGTGATCGACATATGTTCATGAAAACATTAACCTATCGATGTATGTAGATTGCAAGGATGAATGGCAACAAGATTCACAAGCACATGGTTTGTGATCTACCTCTCATGTGTCCTTAATTATGCTAATATTGTCCTCATAAATTAGAAATGACTTACAAATTAATTTCTTACTTAGAAATACTTGTATTCCTTTACTTATTTGAGAGCAAGAGAGCTAGAGAGGGATCAAGAATAGTTGGATTCAGGCTGGGGGTTGATGAGGTAGAGGAAGCAGGCTTCACATTGAGAAGGGTACCCAATGCAGGGACTGATCCCCCAGGATCCAGGGATCCTGACCTCAGCCAAAGGCAGATGCTTAACCAACTGTTCCACCCAGGGGCTTATTAATTTAATAAATATGCTGGCAACAAGGCCAAGTCACCTGAGCCTCGAAGCACCAACTGTAAAAACAGGGAGAACATTTAGTTGAGGTCTCAGGACCCACACTCGGGAAGACACAATGTCACACAAAACTGAAAGCATGCCCCTCCCTTCCAGCAGAGAGCACAAGCTCAAAGAGGCCAAAACCACAGGATCCCGAAATTTGTTAAAGACTTAGCATTGCTGCTGGCAGACCTTCAAATAAGACATGCATGGTCAATTGGCTCCCGAGAGTTCCATGATATATCTTTGCCAGACCCAAGCAGGAGGATATGGGCCAGGAGATGGCCCAGAGGTCAATCACCATTTGCAACTAGTGACAAGAGTCTAAGTAAAGTTCCTGCTGCTCCCAGAACCAAAAGAGAAAGTCTGCATAATCCCTATTTCAACTGCATTGTGCATGACCATCCTAGGGATGCTTACTTCTCCTTGAATCGTCTTTCACCTTTGACATGGTTCTCATTCATCTACCCGGTCACTTCAATGACACAGAACTCCCGTAGGAGATGTGCATATACTCTACCTCAATGTCTTTTCTACCCTACGTGAGTGACTCTGTTAGTTTTGCTTCCTTTCTTTTTCACAACTCTATTTGGCTGAAATGAGCCTCCAGTCTTTCCTTTCTAAGACATGCCTCTCATGGACCCTGGAACTCAAAAAAAGAAATAAAAAAACAACAACTAATCAGCACTCAATACAAATATAACCTAGACCTTGGAGATTGAAGTTGTTTCACTCCTAACCAGAGACTATGCTACTGACCCAAAGGGCAAGCCCTCCAACAACCAGCTTCTAGAGGATTCTGGGAAGATTTGGGGTAAAGTTCTGGTAAGATTATCCCAATCAGAAAACACTGCCAGCCTCCAAAGTGAGGTCCCCAAACCTGATTATGAACTAAATAGATTCAGAGCTTCATGGGACCCATTGTGAGAAATGCCTGGTCAGTGTTAGCAGTGGGTGCCAGTCCACATGGGTGATGGATTTCAGTTCAATGGATTTGGGATGGTTTCTTAGATGCAAGAAGGCAGCTGCAAGCATAATTGGGCTCTTATCATCTATTCTAAGCCTGGCAGGCATAGTGATGGACCGTTCCATACAGATTTTGAAACCTGCTGTGCTGGAACTTTTCATGAGGAATCTCTAGAGTGAACTTTCAGTAGTGTGTCCAGGCCAAAGCCAAGCGCAATAGTCCCATCAGACTTGACTGAAATACCTGTCAATTTGGGTGGATACCTCTTCTCAAGGTCCCCCAAATATTCCAAGGTTCCTATGCCTGCCAACAAGTAACATTCCCTAGTCATCGGGCAAGGGTCCTGGGCACTGTGTCATCGAGGTGTGAAACTGCTATTGCCAAGGGGCTCCACAAAGCCACCCTTAATTCCTTAAGGAATTAAGGAATTAAATTGTCTGGTCATTATCTGAGTCTATAAATGTTACTCTCAAATTGGACATTTCATTCAATCCCTTGGTAAAATAACCAATGTTTCCAGTGGTGTCCTGTTACAAGAAAAAGGCACTTGTGCTGAACTTACACCAATAATCCTAAGTACCTTGGAAGAAAGAGTTCTCCCTGAGAGTTTCTGAATGATGGAGGGTTCGGGGAGGGAGAGAAGTTAAATGATCCCATTTGTTCACACAGAAATATTTCATCACATTTCTGTAGATCATGCATATTTTCAGACAAAGTTTCCCTCAGTCTGGAAGAAGAAACATTAATGAACCAGCAATGTTCCAAACAAGAGTCACAAAGGTAGACTCATGTTCCTCAACTCAGTCAGTCCCCCCTTATTAATTCTTGTTTGGCTTGAATGAAGCTTTTCCATGAGTTCTGCAAGTCCATACCCAGTTGAGTTTGAGAATTTTCATGATCAGACACTAAGACCACACAAGACACATCACCGTGTACAGTCATAGGCATTTAATGGCAAAGTGGGGATGAAAGGCCTGTAGACACATGCTTAATGAGATATATTTTCACCAACATAGAAGGCAAGACATCTACATGGAAGCAGAGAGGCCACAAGACCTGCATCCTGGTCACCAGGGCATGGTGTGTCCATGAGTTTCCATATCTCCAAGCCAAACATGCTCATGTCTTCTGAGCTAAGGGTTCTGCTTCTAGAATTTTCTCCCAAGGAGAAAACCAGAGGGGTTGTAAAGGATTTGCAACAGTGTTTATGGAGGCTTCCTGAATGATGACGAAGCCCTGCAGCTCACTGCCTTGCCCATGGCCCACAAACCTGTTCAGTTCCCCCTTTGCATCCA
This sequence comes from Mellivora capensis, assembly GCA_004024625.1. NCBI lineage: Eukaryota > Metazoa > Chordata > Mammalia > Carnivora > Mustelidae > Mellivora > Mellivora capensis. The sequence continues at coordinate 4,847 of PISX010015073.1, read as the reverse complement.
CCATGGTCAGGCAGGTCTAGCCCTTTCTACACCGGTTGCACAGCACACCCTCGCCTGGTGTCCACCAGGCCACTCGGCCTCTGTGTTCCATGTCCTCGATGGATCTCTTTGGAAGAAGTTAACCCACATAGGGGTGGAAGGAGCAAATATACTCCTTCCCAGCCTTTCTTCCTCCTTGCACCCATCCAAGGTTTATGCAGGTAGAGCAGAGCTGCGGAGACATACAGATGGGGTTCTTCTTCTGTGGCACTTCCAAGAATCCCCTTGCACAGAGCTTGAGCCTTAGCGCTTAGCAGGCTATTTTGGTCTCTACCCCAACCACCCACCCCAGCCACGGGGCAGCATTCCACCTGCCAGCCTCCTCAGAAAGAACTCCAACACCCTAGCTAGCTTCCCTCCGTCCAACACCCAGGTGCTGACCCAGGCATTCAAAAAGAGACTGGATAAGGAGACACACCCACCGCACCCAGGTGCCTGAGTGCGCTCCACACCACACCATCTACTTCAGGGATGTGGTGATGGCAGACTTCCCACTGTGTGCTTTTTGCCCTGAGACATGCCAACCCTCCAATGCGTCATAGAGCCAGGCTTCAGACCCCCGGAAATCTGGCTGGATGATGCGGCAGCCTGGGCCTGCCCGCCTCCCTCCCTGGCTCCAGACCTTTCCTATGAGCATCTGACTCTGGCTCTGCTCCGGTGCCCTGAGCCCTGGGTTCAGGCCATCACCAGGCAGTTGAGGAGGCACAGACTCTGGCTGGCTGGCCTTGTGCTCCCTTCAACCCAACCACCATGGTGACCAATGTGGAACCAGGTGCCAGATAAAACCGAAGCCCCCACCTTCCTGCTCAACCTCAGGAGGCACTTCTGAAGCAAGACATGTCATCCCCAAATTCCTGCTCCACAATCCCCTCCCCACCAGCCGAATAACCCCTAGGGACAGATGTCTAGAGAAGCCAACACAATCTACACTCCAGGCATTACATTTCACTCAGTCTCTCATGGTACGCAGGTGGGTCAGAGGAGGATTCAGCACAACAGTGCAAATAACACTTGAGTAGTGAGCACATGTGTTTCTCCCAGGGCAGAAACATTTCCAGATACACTGCAGTAGGCCTGGTTGTCAGCCTGCCTATGTTCCAGTAAGAGCCCTGCTCTGACACTGATGAGCAAGCCACAGACCAAGAGTACCTCTGCAGGTAAAGGGCCCAAATGTATCCTGGATCCTTTCATTTTGTTGTTTTGATTTTGCTCCAAAGTCCTGGGAGATACCTCTGGGGCATGGATGGGGCTCTCCGTTCAAGAGCACAGGAGGTAAATGAACCATACGTTCCCCTCAACACCACTCCTGGGATAGGCCAGGTCAAGCTACTAACCGTGTGCTACCCTGTGACCTCAGCAGGGCCAAAACACAGCCTGCTCCCTGGATGTGGAGAGAACAGGGATGTAGTCCCTGAGCCACACATTTGGAAGCCAGAACTCTAAGGGTACTATGCATGTGGGCTGGTTGTAGCACAGAAACCGGCAGGCACCACGCTGCCTTGAAAGCCACCCATGCTCCTGGCAGCCTCAGAGTGGGGGTTCAGTGGCTGCTTTGCATTCCAGATTGCCCCTGACTCAGACCTAAGCTGGAACCCCTGTGGTCCCTCCAAGGTCAGGTGGCTTAAAAAGGGCCTAGACTAGTTGGGGTGGCCCTGGGAAGGGAACCCAATAAGGCAAATCCCAGGATGAGGCTGGAGGGCATATCAGAGCTCACTGAGATGGGAACCCACAGCAGACTGCTGTGGGAACAGGGATAACAGTCTCTGTGGAGGGTGTCCACATCACTGCCCCAACAGCCGTGTCCCTGGAAAATGACTGAATCTGTCTGTGCCCCTCATCTTCTGTAGAACTGGGCCTCACAGCACTTTGTCCCCCAGGATTTGGTGAGGAGAAACCAAGACAATGAACAATAAGCACCTCACCAGTGCTTGGAAGAGAAGCGGCATCCATGAAGAAACATCTCCCTAGGATTGTGTGGTAGGAAAAGTCCTTGCCAAGGACTTGACTGGATACCTCTGTATGTATCTAGAGCTCTTTCTTTGTAGCCCCCTTTTCCCCAATATGATGCCACAGAAAACCTTAGCTGCGTTGGCCTCCCCATGCTCTGAACTCTGTCTCCTCAACTTACTGAGACCACCAGTCTCTGGGTTCTCCTGCCCTGATCTGAGGCCTGGAATTTCTCCAGGCAAGCTGAGGTATTTGAGGAAAGGGCCTCACAGCACTTTGTACCCCAGCATTTGGTGAGGATAAACCAAGACAATGAACAATAAGCACCTCACCAGTGCTTGGAACAGAAGCGGCATCCATGAAGAAACATCTCCCTAGGATTGCTTGGTTGGAACTCCTGGCTCAGCTGGTCATGAGGTTTTGAACATCAGAGAGGAAGCACCTGGCTTCAGGGAGCCTTCCTCCAACATGGGGACTCAGAGCCACCGTGATCCAGTTACACAACCTCCTTTCCAGGGACATTCCTGCCTGTCTGGTAAATATGGGCTGAGTGGACACATTACCCTGCAAGCCCTGCCCCAGAAAGCTGTGGACCCAGCAAGTTTGTGGCTCCCAATTGGGCCCAGCTGTCCTCCCCATGTCACCAGGACAGTGGACCTGGGCCTCTGGCCTTACCTCACTTCTCAGTGATGAGGACGGTGGCCTCTAGGGGCTCCCCGAGCCTTGCCTCATCTTGGTCATCAGCCTGAAGATATATGCTGACTTTGGGGCCAGCTTGGTGACTGTGAATCGCCTCACCATGGCACCCATCTCCACTGTGGTGAACGTGCTGGAGTTGCTGTTGGTCAGGGAGTAGGAAATCTGATACCCTGTGGGTGGGACAGGAGAACCACGCATTAGTCTCATCACTCCGCTCGGACCCCACACTCCCGCCACCCCCACTACCACTCTCCCTGTTTCCACCATGTCCTTCATCCTCTGCCAGCATCTGAGAGGAATGGCACAGCCAAAGTGTCAGATGGAGCCTCTGAGTGCTGTATCCCCATGACTCTCGTTCCTCTTCATCCACCCCACCACCAAGATATGGAAACAGTTTCATCTGTAGTGATTCAATACTAACATAAAACACCAGTACTCATCATATCAACAATTTAAAACCTCTCAAAAAACCAAGTTCTAGAACCAGATGCCTTTCGTGGTAAATTCTACCATTCAGGGAAGGATTCATACCAGTCCTTTGCCCACTTTTCCAAAAAACAGAAGAGAAAGCTTCTAAACTCACTTGCTGAGGCCAACATTACCCTAATACAAAAATAAACGAGGACACCCCAAGAAAAGAATCTTACAGTCCAATATCCCTGATGACCAGAGATGCAAAAATCTTCAACAAAATACTAGAAACCCAAGTTCACCAATATGCTGAGAAGATCATATACTATGATAAAGTGGGATCTTGCAGGAATGCAATGATCGTTTACAGGTGCACATCAATCAAAGTGATACAGCACATTAACAAAATAAAGAATAAAAATGATGTGATCACCTTGATATGCAGGGAGGCATTTGAAAAACTTTAATATCCATTTTCTTTTCTTTTCTTTTTTTAAAAGATTTTATTTGTTTATTTGACAGATAGAGACCACAAGTAGGCAGAGAGGCAGGCAGAGAGAGGAAGGGAAGCAGGCTCCCTGCTGAGCAGAGAGTCCGATGCATGGCTCAATCCCAGGACCCTGGGATCATGACCTGAGATGAAGGCAGAGGCTTTAACCCACTGAACCACCCAGGTGCCCCTAATATCCATTTTCAATCAAAATTCTCAACAGAGTACATAGATCAGGAACATACTTCAACACCAAAAAGGCCATAGATGGGCCACCTGGGTGGCTCAGTGGGTTAAAGCCTCTGCCTTAAGCTCGGGTCATTATCCCAGGGTCCTGGGATTGAGCCCCGCATTGGCCTCTCTGTTCAGTAGGGAGCCTTCTTCCCCCTCTCTCTGCCTCTCTGCCTACTTTTGATTTCTCTCTCTCTCTCTAATAAATAAATACAATCTTTTTTAAAAGGCCATATATGATAACCACACAGATTACGTCACACCCCATAGTAAAAGGTTTTAGCTGTTACTATTCCTCTAAGATCGCCGAAGTTAGGAGCACTGCCGGTCTTTCCTTGCCACTTTTGCTGAACACAATATTGAAAATCCAAGGCAGAACAATTATGCAAGAAGATAATCAGAAGTCATCAAACCTGGAAAGAAAGAAGTAAAACAGTCACTATTTGCAGATGATACAGAATATAAGGAAAACCTCAAGGAAGCCAGTGAAAAATTGTTCAAACTATGACTAAATTCAGTAAAGGGACAGGATACAATATCACTACCCCAAACCTGCTGCATTTCTATACGCTAGTAATGAATCATCATAAAATAAATTAGGAAGATCATCCCACCTGAAGTTGCATCAAAAAGAATAAAATACACAGGAATAAACCTCACCAAGAGGTAAAATCTTGTATGATGAAAACGACAAGACGGTAAGGAAAGAAACGGAAGGCAGCACACATAAACCGAAAGACACCGCATATTCATGGGTGAGAAGAATTAATAGTGGTAAAGTAAAATGTCCATACTTCCCCAAACCATCTACATTGCAATTCCTATCAAAATTCTAAGGACATTTTTCACAGAAAGAGAACAAAGGATCTAAAAATGTGTATGATGCCACAAAAGACTCTGAATACCAGAGCAATCTAGAGAAAGAAGAACCACACTAAAGGCATCACGCTTGCTCATTTCAGACTAATGACAAAGCTAGAGTCATCAAAACAATCTAGCATTGTCATAACAACAGACACACACATCAGAA
>PISX010015072.1:0-50852 GCA_004024625.1 Mellivora capensis | reverse complement strand
CTATAAGATACCTAGGAATAAACCTAACCAAAGAGGCTAAAAATCTATACTCAGAAAACTATAAAGTACTTGTGAAAGAAATTGAGGAAGACACAAAGAAATGGAAAAATGTTCCATGCTCCTGGATTGGAAGAACAAATATTGTGAAAATGTCTATGCTACCTAAAGCAATCTACACATTTAATGCAATCCCTATCAACATCCCATCCATTTTTTTCAAAGAAATGGAACAAATAATCCTAAAATTTATATGGAACCAGAAAAGACGTCGAATAGCCAAAGGAATATTGAAAAAGGAAGCCAAAGTTGGTGGCCTCACGATTCCGGACTTCAAGCTCTATTACAAAGCTGTCATCATCAAGAGAGTATGATACTGGCACAAAAACAGACACATAGATCAATGGTACAGAATAGAGAGCCCAGAAATAGACCCTCAACTCTATGGTCAACTAATCTTTGATAAAGCAGGAAAGAATGTCCAATGGAAAAAAGACAGCCTCTTCAATAAATGGTGTTGGGAAAATTGGACAGCCACTTGCAGAAAAATGAAATTGGACCATTTCCTTACACCACACATGAAAATAGACTCAAAATGGATGAAGGGCCTCAATGTGAGAAAGGAATCCATCAAAATCCTTGAGAACACAGGCAGCAACCTCTTTGAACTCAGCCGCAGCAACGTCTTCCTAGGATCATCACCAAAGGCAAGGGAAGCAAGGGCAAAAATGAGCTATTGGGATTTCATCAAGATCAAACGCTTTTGCACAGCAAAGTAAACAGTTAACAAAACCAAAAGACAACTAACAGAATGGGAGAAGATATTTGCAAACAACATATCAGATAAAGGGCTAGTATCCAAAATCTATAAAGAGTTTAGCAAACTCAACACCCAAAGAACAAATAATCCAATCAAGAAATGGGCAGGGGGTGCCTGGGTGGCCCAGTGGGTTAAAGCCTCTGCCTTCAGCTCAGGTCATGATCCCAGGGTCCTGGGATCGAGCCCCGCATCAGGCTTTCTGCTCAGCAGGGAGTCTGCTTCCTCCTCTCTCTCTGCCTGCCTCTCTGCCTACATGTGATCTCTGTCTGTCAAATAAATAAATAAATAAGTCTTAAAAAAAAAAAAGGAAATGGGCAAAGGACATGAACAGACATTTCTGCAAAGAAGACATCCAGATGACCAACAGACACATGAAAAAGAGCTCCACATAACTCAGCATCAGGGAAATACAAATCAAAACCACAATGAGATATCACCTCACACCAGTCAGAATGGCTAAAATTAACAAGTCAGGAAATGACAGATGCTGGCGAGGATGCAGAGAAAGGGGAACCCTCCTACACTGTTAGTGGGAATGCAAGCTGGTGCAACCGCTCTGGAAAACAGCATGGAGATTCCTCAAAAAGTTGAAAATAGAACTATCCTATGACCCAGCAATTGCACTACTGGGTATTTACCCTAAAGATACAAACGTAGTGATCCGAAGGGGCACGTGCACCCAAATGTTTATAACAGCAATGTCTACAATAGCCAAACTATGGAAAGAACCTAGATATCCATCAACAGATGAATGGATAAAGAAGATGTGGTATATATACACAATGGAATACTATGCAGCCATCAAAAGAAATGAAATCTTGCCATTTGCAACGACATGGATGGAACTAGAGGGTATCATGCTTAATGAAATAAGTCAATCGGAGAAAGACAACTATCATATGATCTCCCTGATATGAGGAAGTGGAGATGCAACATGGGGGGTTGGGGGGTAGGAAAAGAAGAAAAGAAACAAGATGGGATCGGGAGGGAGACAAACCATAAGTGACTCTTAATCTCACAAAACAAACTGAGGGTTGCTGGGGGGAGAGGGTTCGGGAGAGGGTGGTGGGGTAATGGACATTGGGGAGGGTATGTGCAATGGTTAGTGCTGTGAAGTATGTAAACTTGGCGATTCACAGACATGTACCCCTGGGGATAAAAATACATTATATGTTTATAAAAAATAAAAAAATTAAAAAAAAAGAACCAACCTGGTAATTTACAATTTTTCAGACTATATTAATACCAGCATACATGATCTTAATGTTTTTGTTTTGTTTTGTTTTGTTTTGTTTTTTGCCTATTGGGATACTAAGCCAGAATTCCCAACAGCTTATCTTTTTAAATAAATTCTTCCCCTCACCACCCATACCCCAACCTCCTTTCCATGGTAGGATTTCCATGGTCCTGTGTTTACAGGACCTTATTGCAACAGTCAAGGAAGGATGAAGAAAACATCTGATTCCCAGGGTAGGATATGTCCTTGGTTTCAACCCAGTTTCATCCTATGATTCTAATCATCAGAAGATAGTTGCGAGAACTTGGACTTTTTATATGTGATGAAAAGAAATTCCTCTCTCTCCTTTATGCACTGTCAAGGTATTTGTTGCCTGCAAACACTCATCATATGTTTATAATTCAAAGTCTAAAATTATCTATATTTACTCCTAAATTTTCATTATAAATAAAATCCCTTATTTTCTTTCTTACATTAATTTCTCTTTAATCACAATTTCCCCACAAATTTCTTTGTCTGTTTTCCAATGTAAGGACTCTAAGTTAAAAGCTAGATCTAGGGTATCTCCCAGACTGGTAAAGAAAGATACCTTATGGAAAGCTACTAAAGAGATTTGATTATTTGATTTGATCATCACGGAGATCAAGTATTAAATGTTTTTGAGAAGTTATATTCTTGACAATCTGATGAATTAGAAGTAAGGTAAGTCAACAAAACATTAGGCTTTTAAGAGTCATTTTCTAACCCTTATGGACATCACCTACTACATCTCAAACAATATGCTTAATATTTTGATAATTATTATTTTTTAGAAGATTCTACTTGAGAGAATATAATTATGTGGTGGGGGAGGGGCAAAGGAAGAAAGACCAGCAGACTCCCCACTGAGCAGTGAGCCCAAGGCAGAGACCCTGAGATCATGACCTGAACTGAAGGCAGACACTTAACCAACCGAGAAACCCAGGTGCCCCTGATAAATATTATCATGTTTAATATCCACAATAACACTGTGAAACAGATATAACTAATCTCAAATTTCAGATACAAAACTAGTGCTCAGAAATGTTAAGAGTATCTAAGGCTTCAAAATAACCTTGCAAATAAGACTGATAGATCACGTAGGAATTGATTCCATAGTAGCGATATTGTTAACACAAAATATTCTACAAAGTGGGTTGTGTGTGTTATGCTAAGGCATAGAGAACCTGAAAATAGGTTATTTTTATAATTAAATTTCTTAATTATCTTCCTCTCTCTACCTTCATAAATTTAAGGTCATCCTACAAGCAAGCACTCATTTACTAGAGTCAAAAGTTTGACTCTTAGTATCACAAAGGAGCTAGTTTTTCTAAGTATGAATTTCCCATTGATATCTGTGTATAAGAAAAGAAGAACACTGTTAGCATTTAAAGGATATTTTTGAAAAGAAAAAAAAAATCATTCTCCACAGATCAGAGCATAGCAGACACAGTGTTTGAGACCATCATAAATTACTTCTTAGCAAGGAAGTGCTTTTTCCTTGTTCTTCCTGTGCTCTTTTTTTTTATACTAAAAAAATAAATTCAAGCCCTGCTGAGTCATTTCATAATGTTCTCTCGTATCCTGGTATTGATCATTTTAAAAGTAATAATTACTCCCAGCTGCCCTTTGTTGAGTATTTCAGGTAACTGAAACATGGAGAAATCCCCAGTAAGAGAGAAAGTTGGGGTTTGAGCTCAGGATTCAAAAACTCATGATTTCCACTCTCGATGGGAAACCTCCGACAGCTTCTGGTAGCTGACAGAATAGAAGAGTTTAGTGCTATCACTTCACATGCTGAGACTTGAAAAGGAAAGAGAGAGGGAGAGAAACCAAGCAGTAGGCAGGAACCTATTCCAACTAAGGTGGAATAGGGGAGACCTCAAGAGTTCAAAGCAGAAAAAGAGTGAGAGTACAATCAGATTTTTCTGTGAGCAACAACTGATGTTTGATGTCACCACTCACTTTCAGTATGACTTTACTCCTTTTTAAAAATTTCCTTCAGGGCTTGCTTCTGTCATTTTATTTAAGAGACCATCTTCTCAATGATGGCTGATGTTTACACATGCATTTTCTAGTGGGGAGTCTTGTTGTTAACATTGCTACTCCTTACACTGCTTTTAGTTTTCCCTTCAAGCAATCTACCTTGACACCTGTAATAGCAGAATAGCCATCACTCTCTTTCCTGACAGAGCTGCTACTTTCTCAGATTGTCCCTTCTGCTCTCAGAGTTCAAAACACTTTTTTTTTTTTGAGGTAGCATCTTTCAAATTCAATTGAAATGGAAGAATAGAATCACAATGATATTTTACTGTGTTGAAATAAGGGTAAACTTACAAATCTTGCAGTGAACATTCTGTGTAAAATAGTGAAAAGAGCATCAATTTCTGAATCAACTAAGTGACCTTGGATTTCAATCCCACCAAGAAAACTAGAAAAAAAAACATTGAAACTTTTTTTTTTCCATTGAAACTTCTTAATCTCATTTTGTTCAAAGGTAAAACCATGGTAATAATAACTCCCCCAGGTTGTAAGGATTCAAGATAAATTGCCTAATACTCTCCCAGGCACAGATTAGTGGCTTAATAAATAAAAACCATTATTATTGACTTTTTCTCAATAACAAGTTTTTCTTTATAAATTTTTTTCCATCAGGCACCTAACTTTCCTCCTCAAAGCTCAGTGGAGTTAACCACTATTAACCTTACCCTTTGCACACTGCATCATTGCATTTATTTCTTTTACAATTTTATTTATTTATTTGACAGAGAGAGAGAGAGAGCACAAGCAGGAGGAGCAGCAGGCAGAGGGAGAAGCAGACTCCCCACTGAACAAGGAGACTGATGAGGGGCTGGATCCCCAGATCCTAGAATCGTGACCAGAGCTGAAGGCAGATGCTTAACCGATTGAGCCACTCAGATGCCCCACATTAGTGCATTTATGACTTTGCCCTGACATTTTATGTTTACATGCTTGGCTGTCTTTTCTAGACTACAAGCTTTTCAAGAACAGAGCACACATTGTTAGCATCGCATTTCCAGTGACTAATGCTGTGCTAGACATATTTGTGGTGGTTAATCTTATGTGTCAACTTAATGGTGTCACAGTGTATCCCAACACTTAGCCAAACATTGTTCTGTGTATGCCTGTGAGAGTGTTTCTGGATGATATTAATATTTGAATCCATAAACGGAGTAAAGCAGATTGCCCTCCCTGAGGGGAGGTCTCATCCCATCAGATGAAGGCATGACAAGAACAAAAATGCTGAATAGAGGGAACTCATTCTGTCTGACTGATTGAGCTGGGACACTGGGCTTATCAGCCTTCAGACTTGATGGATAGATACATCAGCTCTACAGTTTAGCCTGGAACCTACACCATCAGCTCTAGTGCTTCTTAGGCCTTCAGAATCAGACTAGAGCTACAGGTTGGCTTTCCTGAGTCCCCAGCTTGCGGACTATACATCTTGGACTTCTTAGCCTCCCTCATCATATGAGGCAATTGCTTATAATAAATTTATTAATATGTAAACACACATAACCTATTGGTTTTGTTTCTCTGGAGCACACAATGTTATACTGCTTAGTTACTATTTGGTGAACAGATCTGATCTCTCAGAATGAAAAATCCTTCTAATAACACCAGTTTTTCCTTGACCTCTCTACCTATTGAAAAACAAAAGGTTTTTGCCATTTCAAATGTTCCTGAATACTTAAATGAGCAAAATCTGTTCCCAGTTTATGAATTCTCTAATAGGGGACAACTTTTTCGATGGATTTAAACATCTACCTCAAAAGAATAGGTTTAGAGTTTCAAGTTGAATTTCAGTCTTTGATCCTAAAATCAATTTCTGATGAAGAAAAGCAGCTCTGGTTTTGACTGGAGAAAGCAAAAAATATCAAAATGACTTTTTTGACATTAAACAGCTGTTTTAAAAAATTCCATGATTTCACTGTAAGTGAATAAGACACATGTGGATTAAATTTCCTTAAAATATACAAGGTTTGAAAAATTAAGGGAAACTGGTTTGGGTTTGATTGAAAAGCCTTTGCAACCCAATGCTTATCTCCTTCTTCCCTGTCTCTGCCTGAGAGTTTTCTTCTTACAAACAGCTTTGAATTCGACTTATAGAAGAGTGATCTCAGGAATGTAAAAGATGTTGAAAATCAGCCCTGGGAGTTGTTTCTGAAATTTAATGAACCCAAACCAGTCACTACACGCAACTCCTGAAAGCCTCCTTCTGAGAACCTCACACAACCAGAAAAATACTAAGCTATTTTCAAATTATGTTAAAATTGCCTCTTTTAAACATTGTATCATTGAATTTAGATCTTTATTCCTAAATCTAATATTATTTCTAGTCTTATGAATTGTTTGATCCTTTATTTTTGAGGGTAGTTATTTCACTCCATTAAAAAGAAATTTAGCAGTTTTCTTTGGAGTGTAAGATATTTTCCAGGAGAGAAAAACACAGTTGTTAAGTTTCAGATGAAGTTGTGAATGAGCATTCATTCAAATGTCCTTCTCTGAAATTCTGTAGTTGTAAACTCTGATTTTAGAAAACAGAGGGTTCACTTGGTCTCCAGTTCAGAGGCAAGATTCACACTACAAGCACAGCACATACTTTTTCTCATTGCTATGTACATGTTTTATTTGGGTGTCTCTATTAAACTATACTTGTTAAAGATGAGGAGGTCCTGGGGGGTGTCTATTGCATTCTTTTTAAGGGCTCAAAATTAGTAAAAGCAAAGATTTTACTTCACTGCTGCTGAAGTGAGCAACGAGTTGGTGAAAGGTCACGTGGGGTAAATGATATATCTGGAGGGTCCCAGGGTACACATGTCCATACAAGCTCACCCACCAGACCGCTGTGGTCTGCTCTCTGCACACACATCCTGTGGTTTGCTGAGTCAGTAATTGAAGTTCCCAAAGCTTCTTCCCCAACAAAAACAATATAGGCTGTAATAAAGTTGTACTGACTTTGTTAGTACATGGAGTACATGTCTCATGGAGAATGAGACAGAGAAAGAGAATCAATCAAAGAAGAATCCATTATTAGATTTATTATAGCATTGCCATCAACAACAAAAAATTATTAAGCAGTAGTATAAGGCAATATCCCTTTGGATGTGGAGTATAAGATGTAAGCCATACCTGTACAGAATTTACAGTTTAGTTTAGGAGATGCTAATATGTAGTCTGTCTGTCTCTACACACACACACACACACACACACACACACACATGCACGCACACACATACACAAATGTGGCTATATTAAAACACACACAAATTAAGGCAGCATGTAAGAAATATCCAGAAGGTGGTACAAATAACAACCATTCCAGAATTTTAGAGAGAAATGAGTCTGTGTGTGATTTTCTGTTTTGGTTTGGTTTCGGTTTTTCAGAGTGGATACAGAAGAACAACAGAAGATGTGAGGAGGAAGAAGAAAAGAATTTCCCCAGCACCATACATTTTTAACTGATGTCCATGATTAGAGTCTGAACCACAGCAGTGACTATAAGCATCAGCACAGAAAGACGTGAATTTGGGAGATATTTGGGAAGTAGGAGGCCACAGTTCTTATGCTTTTATTGTCCGTTCTTAAGAGAGCTTGCCCTGACTACCCACCTCCAGGAATGCTCCTCAAGGGGCGAGGACTAGATTTATTTTTTTTTTCCAAATCCACCTTGTACTAATAGTTTTGTAAAATGCAATAAAAATGATTTAGTAGAAAAATAAAATAGAAAATAAACACTTTCAAAGTTTTGGTATTTTATTATGAAATCCTTCAAACATAAGATTACATTTTAGCCAACTTCCTAAGAACAAATCTAATGTGGGAAAGTAATACAATAAAATTAAAAACTGTAAATGTTCATAAAGTGTGCATATAGTCAATAAATATAGAAAATTGCTACTATACTCATAACTTTTTATTGATTTGTAACTACGACTAAAAAAAATTAGTGAAATAGTGACTCCCAACAATAAAAGCCTATTTTCGTACTTTAAAATATCAATATTTAAAATTTTTAATACAGCAAGTGAGCTTGTTTTTTGCTTGTTAATTTATTTAATCTAGGTTGGATTGATGACAACAGAAGACAACATATATATTTAAACTGCTTCAATGTTTTGTTTTAATTATATTCATGGTAGAGACAACAACATCCCAGAGATACACGAACAGGAATGAAAATAGCCATTTAGCACATGCAAAAATCTTCATATTTAATTAATCCAAAATGAAGAAAAGAACACTGTAGTTTTAAAATTCATAGTTATTCTTTCATCAATAACCAGTTCCAATCATTGATTTTATAGAGTTAAATTTAAAATACCTTTCAATGAATCTTATACACATTCGACTTGCAGTTGACAAACTTACCTTAAAATATCACAAGCGATACCTTGGTTTCATTGTACATAGGACCTCCACCGACCTCATATCACTTATGACATGAGTGTGATGGTCTCTAATGTTTAGACAGCGACTCACCCTCAGGACTATTGCAGCCATGTCAAATTGCTGGAAAGGTTTCTACACACTCTGAATGTGCACACTTCTTGTTGCAGACTGGGAATGAGCAATTTGTAGATGACACCATGCTACAGATCAGAGTGCAAATAGCTCTGATATAGAATAGTGTACTTACCCCACCTCCCATTCTGTTTCAGCTTCCTAAGTATTTCCTTCATAATCCTTATCACCATTTACCTTGCAATAATTGTTTGTTTACTTTTCCACATCCATTTTCTCCATTAAAATGTACCTCCATCAGAGCAAGGACAATGTCTATCTTGTCACAGTTGTGGCTGCCAGCACCTTATACAGAAAGGATATGTGACTATGAAGTGAATTAATTAAGAATTTGTTTAAAGGCATCAGAAGATGATGACAGTATGAGAGAAAGGGCAAAGGAAGGAAACTGACATTTATTCAGACTTTATCATGTTTCAAGGCTTCCATGGGGCATGTGACTTGCTTCAACTCATTTCACCCTCACGCTAAAGCTGTGAAACAGATGTTATCATTCCTGCTTTAAAAAAGAAGGGAATTGGGGTTCAGAGAGGTGAGGGAATTTGCACAGGGTCACATAGCTAGTAAATGATAGAGCTGGGATTTGAAGAATTTGGCTCCAACACTGACAGGATTTGTTGAGTAATTACATGTGTGTAAGAGTCTGGGGAAGGGGGTAACTTGAGCATACACTAATACAAAGGAGTATTAAACTTAAAGGAAGAACATGATGGGATTCAAGGAGTAAACATGCATTTGGTTTGGGCACGTTTTGTTGTTGATATAATCACTTGCCATGAGCCTAGGACTGAGATGAGGTTGAAGACCTAAGGCGGGAGTTGCTGTGATGTCTACTCTTGACTGTGAAACATTTCCACATACACAGTGTGATAGTCTGCGTAGGGTACTCAGGCCACACTCTAAGCCAGGTTCTGCATATCTCTAAAAGCTCAAACAATCCAAGAGGAACAGCTGATCCTCTACCCGAGAACTCCAACACGCTAAGGGAAATAAGCCAGAGAGAGAAAAAATGTATGACCTCTCTTATATGTCAAACCTAAAAAAGTCAAACTTGTAGAAACAGAGAGTAGAATGGTGGTTGCCTGGATGTGGGGAGCAGGGGAAATGGGGAAATGTTGGTCAAATAGTACAAACTTTCAGCTGTAAGAGGAATAAGTTCTGAGGATATAATGTACAGCATGGTAACTATGATTAATAACACTGTATTGTATACTTGAAAGTTGTTACAAGAATAGATCTTAGGGGCACCTGGGTGGCTCAGTGGGTTAAAGCCTCTGCCTTCGGTTCAGGTCGTGATCCCAGGGTCCTGGGATCAAGCCCCACATCGGGCTCTCTGCTCAGCAGGGAGCCTGCTTCCCTTCCTCTCTCTCTGCCTGCCTCTCTGTCTACTTGTGATCTCTGTCAAATAAATAAATAAAATCTTAAAAAAAAAAAAAGAATAGATCATAAGTGTTCTCACCACAAACACACAAGACAATAACTATGAAACTATGTAAGATAATGGATATGTTAATTAACTTGACTGCAGTAATCATTTCACAATGTATATCAAATTATCATCTCATACACTTTAAACATATGCAATTTTATTTGTCAATTATAGCTCAGTAAAGCTGGGGGTATGGAAAAGAACCCCATACTCCAGAGGCATCTCCTATGAGTACACTCATTTCGCCATCTGGATCTCTATCAAAACCAATGCTATGCTTATTAGCATAGCAATTATCAGAAATTAGTTTGTATTGGTGAAGTGAGTGACTTTTTAATTTTTTCAATGAAATGTGCTTTCAGTGAAAGTAAAAGTATTAATAAGATGTGGATCGGATAAAATACTTTAGAAGAACACTCTACGCATTCCTGCACATGCATAAACAGAGAATGAGAAGCTAGCAGAGCTGGTAGCCTGCATTCTTAGTGATGCCATTGTTGAGGGTCACCCATGAACTTTGGAGGACTCAGATTGTCAGAAGCTGATACTAGGGGTGAATAGAATCTTGGTATCTCCTCAGTTTTGCAGAAGAGATTAAACATAATTGTTTCTTTTGTGACTACTTTTTAATAAATATTTAGATAATAAATGTCTTATATATGTAGCAGAATTTGCTCTGAGACTTGCTTTCATTATTACCTGGTGTGATAGTGGAGTGTAGCTAGCTCCTACCCTTTCCAATTCTTTTTTTTTCCCGTGACTACTGTTATCCACCAAAAAAGAACCTAAAATTTGTGTTCAGATCAGCCAGCAGCAAGAGCTGTCCACATACAGTTGGTTTGTTGTTCACATCATCCAGGAAAAGTATGAAAAATGAGGAGACCACAGGACAAACACTGGCTGTTTTTCAGTATTTAGAAATGCTGAAGAAAGGGGAGTCCATAAAGAGATTGAAAAGTAATCAAAGTAAAGGGAGGAGGAGAGCCAAAGCTCAGTTGTCATCCAAACCAGAAGATTTAAAAGTTTTAAGAAAAGAGGGATGAGCACTTTCAAAGACTTTTCAAAAGCCTAATAACACCCAGCCTGGGGAAAAAATGCTGATTTTTAACTATTAGTACTTTACTGATGACCTCAGTGGGAGCTGAACAAAGGTAAAGAGCAGATGTAAGGCCTGAAGTCAAATTTCAGTACACTGAATGGTGAATGGGCAATAAGGAAGTAGAAACAATAATGTGACTTGAGAAGTTGGACTATTAAAAGCAAAAGAGGGAGTCAGTTGGATGGAGTATGCAAAATAAAAGTGGCTGTTACTTGTATTTTTCTTTTCAGATTCTAGAATCTTGAATACAAGTTGAGGATGCATTTAAAGGAGCAGCTGATAGACGGATCAAGAACAAAAAGCATAAAGAAGACTGACCTAGAGGACAGATGAGGGGAAATCCATTGAAAATATGGCTGGAGATATAGGTAAGATTGGGCTGAGTGGAGCTGTGTGTTCTTTCTGATTTCAGTTTCACCATGAGGAGACAAAGAAAGGCATGTGTATAATTTGGCAGAGCAGAGGGAGGTTTGCTGTGGGAAACTGCAGAGAGGGAAAGAGGATGCCTAAGGGTAGTACTAATGATTTGGGGAATTAGATAGGAGACACCATTTCTTTGGAAGGTTGGATTCCTTATTATCTTTCTTAGGTTTATCACGCTGTTTCTGCCCTTAAAAAGAATTAAGAGAGGCACACCTGGATGGCTCAGTCAATTAACTGTCAGACTCTTGGTTTCAGCTCAGTTCTGATCTCATGGGTAATGAGATCCAGCCCTGCTTCGGGATCCACAATCAGCGGACAGTTGGCTTGAGGTTCTCTCCCTCTGCCCCTCCCCACACACCTGCATGCGCACACTCTCTCTCAAATAAATAGATCTTAAAAAAAAAAAAGAAAAGAAAAGAACTAAGAGGGACCACGATCAATTATTAATTACTAATAAGAATCTCATAGAGACGACCCATAAAGACTGTGTGTACTGCCTGAAATGTCTTCCCTTGGCTTTCCCAGGCAGCAAGTCCCAACCAAAGGCAATATATTAATGTGTTGCTTACTTGTACCTTTCCAAAGGTGATGGAAAGTTCAACAGTTGTAAGCTCAATGGTCACAACGATATAAACTCTACTGAATAGTAAATGCTTGTATTCTGCCATCATGATATACTTATAAAATTCTTATAAAGTTAATGTACAGGGGTGCCTGGGTGGCTCAGTGGGTTAAAGCCTCTACCTTCAGCTCAGGTCATGATCCCAGGGTCCTGGGATCAAGCCCCGCATCAGGCTTCCTGCTCAGTGGGGAGCCTGCTTCCTCTTCTCTCTCTGCTTGCCTCTGCCTACTTGTGATCTCTTTCTGTCAAATAAATAAATAAAATCTTTTTAAAAAATTAATGTACAGATAACTTTGCATTAATGTACAGATAACTTTGCAGTTAAACCGTCAAAAAGCTGTTTATATACTGCATAGAGTTATGAACTCTCCCTATCTTTGGTCTGAAGAGAATTCAGGGATAACCAGATCAAGATCTTTTTCTTTAAAAAAAAAACTTATTGGGACGCCTGGGCGGCTCAGTTGGTTAAGAGGCTGCCTTCAGCTCAGGTCATGATCCCAGCGTCCTGGGATCGAGTCCCACATCGGGCTCCTTGCTCGGCAGGGAGCCTGCTTCTCCCTCTGCCTCTGCCTGCCACTCTGTCTGCCTGTGCTCACTCTCTCTCTCTCCCTCTCTCTCTGACAAATAAATAAATTTTTTAAAAAAATTAAAAATTCAAAAAAACTTATTTTTTTAAAGATTTATTTATTTATCTGTCAGAGAGAGAGCATGACTGGGTGAGGGGAGCGGCAGAGGGAGAGGGAGAAGCAGGCTCCTCACTGAGCAAGGAGCTAGTCCTGGGGCTCCATCCCAGGACCCGGGGATTATGATAGCCAAACCGGCATCCCCAGAATACAAAATTTATATATGTGCTCTGCCTGGAATATTTGAAGGCCGTTCTACAATTTTATTACTATCTATTGCCTAAAACAGGATTTGTATTTAGGACATATGTAGAGCATCTAAGAAATATTTGGCAAAGGATTTGAATGTATTCTTTATATGTACTCCAGCAGAATGCTGCCACTAAGATCTTTCAAAACTTTTCTCTCACCACAGCAAGAGGCACTTGTGTCCATAGCTGTTAGTGAGCATCCTGTTTACAGCTGATATCCTTACAAACCTGGAGATATTGTACTTCCCACACCACAGCAGCGGACATGTGTGCATGTACTAACATCCTGTGTAGAAAGCATTTAGTTTCTAACATCACAACACTGTGTTCTATGAATAAGTGGGAGAATTCCCTCACAGGCGTTCAAACAATTGGCTATCACACCTTTTTGAAGTTCATAAAAACCTTTTTGATTTTCAAAGGCTTTACCAATCAAGGAACAATAGAGGCTAGAATTTTCACACAATCATTTAATCCTAAAATGGGGACAAACACAATAGCTGTTTTGTCATAAATTAACTTCCATCCCATTTATGAGCCTTTGGTGGACATGTGAAGAGAATGAAGGGGGAAAAAAACGGGGTGGGGGGGGCATAATCTAATTTTATTGTTCTTCATTTTTTTCAAAACAATCCCTACCTTCATTTGGGGGAGAACAAGAGAAAAGGAAATGCATATAAATATCATTGAAAATGTTTTTCTTTTTTCTTTTTTTAAAGATTTTATTTATTTATTTGACAGAGATCACAAGTAGGCAGAGAGGCAGGCAGAGAGAAAGAGGAGGAAGCAGGCTCCCTGCTGAGCAGAGAGCCTGATGTGGGGCTCGATCCCAGGACCCTGAGATCATGACCTGAGCTGAAGGCAGAGGCCCAACCCACTGAGCCACCCAGGTGCCCTGAAAGTGTTTTTCTAATGCAAATTTCAGAAATATCTCCAAATACCACCTTACTAGATGCACAAACTTTCTCAGATTCTTTAAACTGACTTAAATGTAAGAATCAGTTATTCCCAAAGCATACATTTGGCATACGGAAAAAGCAATTAACTCCTTCAGTCCATTGTAAACTAACTAGAAAAAAGTTGTGACGCCATAAATATGGAGACTAAATGAGGTTCTGACTCAGATTAATTGTATTATTGAACATCTTTCCCCAGTCTGTTCAAAGCCCAGTTGCAATACCTTCCCACTCAGCACTGGTCCTAGAATAAAGAAACCACGGACCTGCGCTGAGAGGAAATAAGTCATCGTTATGCTATCTAAAATTAAAGTACCTATTCCTGCTTTACAGTTTATCAGATGTTTGGTCCGGATGCTGATTGTTTTAAAAGTCTGTCTAAACATAGTATATTTCCTAAAGGAATGTTAGCAAACTAAACACTTGCTTCCAGTGGCAACATCCTAAATTTTATTAACATAACTAAGATAAATGAGTAAACAGACTCAGTGCTAGTCAGTATGTATATTTCCCAGGAAAGCTAAACTCATGACAGAATATAATTTATGCTTTTTACTGTAAATTATTAATTATCATCCCAAACAAAGAATTTACCTAGTGCTAAATTCTTGGAAGTAAGAAACATTACCCTCCCAATTGTGAACATAAAGTCATCAACTGCCTTTTTACCTAGCTCCTGATAAAATTATTTATATAGCAGTAAGTAAACAAAAACCAATGAATTTGATAGAACAAACAAGTATCAGAACTCTATTCCCTATCACATCTTACACATATTTGTGGTTTGGATTTTTTTAGTGAAAAACAACATTTAAGGATGGAAACTTGTGTAAACCACGATGTTTATTTTCTCAAGGTTGTTTTTAAGCTGTAAATTGAAAAGGAATCCACTTTTCTGGATTGAAGTTTTAGCCGTTGGGGATTACAACAGCTTTGCTTAATTTTTCCCCTTTATTTTTAAGTTCCCCACACTTTCATCCTCTTCCTGAATGAAGAATAATTATTTGGCTGAAATTTATTTTCAGCACATGACTAAAAAAATCTTTTGAAGAAGCTCAAAATAACACAGGAAATGCTGAAGGGTTAATGGCTCTGACTCCTAGTTATTTAGACTTACAGAAAAAAATTAAATAGATCAATGTGTGTGGTAAGGACTCTTAAGACATTTTTAATGAAATAAAAATTGGTCTATCCAGCAGGTAAACACACCATTCTGGAGGGTACTGGGGGGTATTGGGGAAGAATTATAATAACGCAGGTCAGTACACCATTTAGTACTCTGGAGTTGTCTTAAGGAACTGGGTTTCTTAAAGCTTCGATTGTGTAATGCCGCTGAGTCATTTAGGAAATTATGAGACTGAATCCTGTAAGATGCCACTGGGTCCAACAAATATTATGCTTTTCTTCTTCCATCTCTTTCAACACATCTGCATAGTCTTCTTGGTTTGAAGGTCATCCAGCTGCCATATGAGTAACCATAACCGATCCTTCCTGTAACTGATTTTAGTTTTCCGCTTTTCACTTAATTAATAATCCATGCCGAAGTTTGGTCTTTTGTTCACTCTGGTTTACTATGTGATCTGATGAGGCAATGATCACACAGCTTACAACTGAAGAGAGCTGTCTTTCATTCAGTTAGCCTGGCTTCTAGCATAAGCTACAAGTAGTGAGAAGAGTCACTGCAGTCAAAGACTCCTTTTCTAATTTCCTAGAAAGGTACCAAACCATCTATGGTATGACTTTTGACTGAAGTGTTGTTACAGTTGGCAAGAGCCACATAAATGGTATCATATACAAAAGTCAAAAATTTTTAAGGTATTTAAAAATAATTAGGACTAATGTGCTAATGTGAGAAAAAAAAAAAAAAGAAGAAACCTAAAACGTTAGGGGGAAGAAAAGGGATAAAGTAGCTATAGAAATGTTAACATATAACCTTTAAACCTCTTGAAAAATGCATGTGAGTACATTATGTCTGAACACTCTCTCTCTCTCTCTCTTTTTTTTAATAACTGGATTTTAGGTTGAGTTCTAACTGAAATAAAAACCTAAAGAAGATCAATTTTTAATATATCTGTTTACTTTAATTTATTGATAATACTGGTATTTGATAACAGGTTCTAAGTCCTTCATCTAGACTTCAGAAATGTTGCTAATAGACCAAAGGTAGATTCTTATATATGACACTAGGTCATCCACTCAGGAAGCAATTATTAAACAGCTGTTGCATGCATTGCACTAATGCTTGGAATTTGGGTACAGAAGAAGTGAAAGACACTGTTCTTAGAGGAATGTTTTTTAAAGATCGATTTATTTGTTTGAGAGAGAGAGAGCATTCAGGGGCAGGGTGGAGCAAAGGGAGAGGGAGAGAGAGAATCTCGAGCAATGCCTTGCTGAGTGAGGAGCTCAACAACTCAGGGTTCAGTCTCACAATCATGACCCACGCTGAAATCAAGAGTTGAATGCATAACTGGCTGAGCCATCCAGGCGCTCCCGTCTTAGAGGAATTTTTAAACTCTTTGGCATAAAAGAATGAATAGCTTTTGTTGCCTCTTCCTCTTCTGACCATTTCCTAAATTCTGCCCACACCATCTTCTCTTTCACTTATCATCTTCCATGGAAATCCTATTCTGTCAACTCCAGGGCCTATACTGCAACTTATCACTCATTCGGTAATATATCCAAAATCTCTATTTTTTATCCCAAACTCTTGCTCCAGCTTCAGAGTTGTGATTTCCTTTGCCTTCTGGATAGATCCATGTATGTGTCTCACAAGCTCTTTAAAAACTGCAAGTTGATATGTATTCTCTATGTCCTCTGACTTGTTTCTTCTACTTCCCCTAGATCTGTTAGTGGTTCACAAAACAGGCATCCCTCTCACTCATATCACATCACTAATATCATCTAGGAATTGAGTTGAGTTTCTTGAGGTGAGTGATTGAAGGGAGAAGATTTGATCATTTACCTTTTTATCTCAAGCCCTAAATACGGTACCTGGAACATGGTTGTATTTCATTAAATATTTGTACAATTTAATTGAAAGGAAGGACCCTGCATCAATTGTAGTTTTGAGAGTTGAAGTGACATAGAATTAAGGCACTACCAGGGAGGAAATAATTCAGGAAAGACAAGAAAAGCTAATGTGTTTGAACAGGCAAGTTAGGATCCAAATCTTAAAGGCAATGGTGTTAACATGGCATGGAGGAGATCTCTGTTGCACAGTTACAGATAATCTTTTCTGACCTTACGTGGTTATTTCACAAATACAAGATTTTGGCCATAAAGGAGAATTGGAAAGATAAAGAAGTCTCAATTTCTGTCATCCCTGTTAAAAAGCCATTTCAGACCATTCCATAAAGATGGAAGAATAGCAATCATACTCATGAATGAGAGATGGCAACCTTTTCAGGATATTTTATACCACACCATAAATAGAGCATAATGTCAAATTAAAATATACAATCAATTTTGGTTTTATTTCCTTACCTGAGTTCTTTATCCAGTTCTAATATCCAGTTATATGTTTACTTTCTTCTGAGGTTGTAGACTTTGCCCTGAACTGAGAGGCAGAAAATTCAGGATATAGCTGTGGTCCCATCTCCAGAAAGCTGGAAAAGCTGTTATCACTATCCTGGGTCTTGTTTTCTTCTTTAAATTCAAAAGCTAAATTAGGATGCATAGTTTATAAACTATGTTAGTAATACAACCATTTTTATAATTTGATTTTTTTTATGCTTCATACTGTCAAAATTCAAAACATAAAGGCATAAGTGAAAACTCCTTACCCTCAATAATCCATTTCCCAGACAGATGGCACTAAGGCTCCCATTTCTTGTTTATCTTTTCTGGGATATTTTAAGTATCTTATAAATGTCTTTATAAAACATGTATATGGATATATGTTATATGAAATAAATATAAAATATACTCGTATTTGCTTTATTTATCAAAATGGGGAATATATTATTCATTCCATTCTGAGCCCTGCATTTTATAATTAATTATATCATTTGGAAATCCTATCACTATGGAGATTACCCATCTTCTTTCACAGCTGTGTGATAATCCATTGTGTGAATGTATAATCATTTACTTAGCCAGTCCCTATTAGAAGACATTTAGATTGTTTCAATCTTTTACAATTACAGAAAACACTTTAATGGGGTGCCTGGGTGGCTCAATGGGTTAAGCCTCTGCCTTCAGCTCAGGTCATGATCTCAGCGTCCTGGGATTGAATCCCACACTGGGCTCTCTGCTTGGCGGGAGGCCTGCTTCCCCCTCATCTCTCTCTGCCTGCCTCTCTGCCTACTTGTGATCTCTCTCTGACAAAAAATAAAATCTTTAAAAAAATTAAAAAAAAAGAAAACACTTCAATGGATAAGTTTGTATATAAATTGTTTATACAGTATATTTGTAAAATAGAGCCCCAGAAGTGGAATTGTTAGACAAAGAATATGTACACATAATTTTTATAGATCTTGCCAACAGAAGCCCTGACAATTTATATTCTTAGTGACAATGTATTAAAAAACCACAAGAGCTGATGTTCCCCCACACTTATGGCCACAGAGTATATATCATGAAAGATTTTATATTTAAAATTTGATAAGTAATACATGAGATCTCAGTGTCATTTTAATTTTCATTTCACTTATAATAAATGAATGTTTACACACAAATATATTGAACATTTTGTTTGTTTTCTGTAAACCTTGTGTTCCTATCCTATCCTTTGAATATGTTTCTGTCAGGATGTTATTGGCTTTTCAATTATCTTAGATACTGTTTATATGGCTCGGGGGGAACATATTTGGTGGGAAGAGAGAAAGAGAGAGAGTGTGAGAGTGGGGGATGAGGGAAGGGGTAGAAGGAAAGGAAGAGAGAATTCCAACCAGACTCCCTGCTTAGTTTGGAGCCTGACATAAGGTTTGATCTCAAAATCCCAAGATCATGACCTAAGCTGAAATCAAGACTTGGACACTTAACTGACTGAGCCACCCAGGCCTGTCTAGATGCTGTTTATATATTCTAAAAATTAAAGTTTTGTTTCAGTTTCAAACATTTTTTTTTCTTTAAATTGTTATTGTCTGTAAACTTTGTACTTAAGGGGTCCTACTTTACCCAAACTTATCAACATATTTTTGGGTATCTTTTGGTATTATGTCCTATTAGAAAGACCTCCTTTCCCACTCCAAGACTATTTCAAAAGCTTTTCCATGATTTCTTTTGCAGTAAAGTTTCACATGGTTTATGTGAAAATCTTATCAAGATATAATGTGATCAGCAGTGGGTTCCCATCTCACCTGGCTCCCATTTTCAAGTAAAGATTGACTAGATTTTTCACTCTCAGTGAAGTGTGGGTTGAGGCACAAAGTGGGTGGCAAAGCTGGGAAAGAATTACCAGGCCACTCTGTGGAAGTATTCTCTGCTCCTACTCTTCTCAGAGGGTACTGCCAAAATGGAGGCCAACTATTCACCAAAATGCTGGAATTTCTGCTGCCAACACAGACCAAGAGTCTTCCTCATTGATATTTAAGCAGACATGCACTACTGCCATCAGAAGATGTCAAACCACAGCCAAGACTGAGTGTAGACAGCTTGCTGGTTATCACAGAAATTTGGGCCTACTGGTTTTGTAGGATTATTGCTGGATAGGTCACTTCATTAACCTCACAGTATTACCTATTAGTCCCACATGTTAAGCAATTGAATTCTGACTCATCACTTGTTTTATGGTGGGGGTCTTATTGAAGCACGATATGATTTCCTTCTGCCTTTTTTTTTTTAACATTTCAAACTATGAAATATCAAGAATTCATTTTGATGTAAAGAATGAAGTCTGCCTAAATTTGACCTTTCCCAATGTTTTCCACTGTCATTTATGTTCAAAATTAGAGCCCCCCCCCCCAAAAAAAATAGTATTTCCCCTCTGATACACTTTGTATCAGGGGATGATTTTATCACATACTATGTACTGTGTGATGTACTTAAATGTACAGATAGGGGTTTTTTTTTCTGAATTTGCTGTCCTGCTCATTGAAATGCCTAGTAAATTGGCTGTTACATAATTTTAGTTCTTGTACTTCTGTAGCATGTTCTAACATCTTGTAATAACCCCCACCACCATTAATTCTATTTTCCCCTTATTTTCTAACTATTCTGACATATTTTCAATGAACTTGAGAATCATCTTGTCTGTTTCAAATACTATTTTTTATTTGAATAATACTAAATTTATGAGTTATACCTTAGTGAGAAGTGACATATTTGATGTTAAGTTTTATCTAAGTACACAATATGTTTTTTCTATTTCTTAATGTCTTTTGGGGGAGTTCCTTCAATATAGATTGAAAGTTTTCTTCATGTTGATCTTAAACCTATCATGTAAAGTTTCTTCCTAAGTATTTTATTACTTGATGGCATGGAGATAGAGACTTCCTTAAATATTTTCTTATTTTTTTTCCTGAAGGACATTACTGATTTTGTTCCAGAAAAATTACTGAATTTCCTTACTGTTTTTAATATTTGGAGTTTGTTTGTTTTTATTTTTAGCAATTCTCATGAGTTCTCTAGATAGCCAATGAAATTATCTGCAAATATTGGTAACTTCATCTCTTCCTTTCTAATATTTATAAATCTAAGTTCTTCCTTTTATTTAATGGACTAGGACATCCAGCTCAATATTAAATTTTAGAAATTATAGTGGTCATTCCTGACTTAATGCAACTTGTTCTACTGCTTCATGCTTAAGCCTAAACCTAGCATTGGTGTTGAAAAATAATGTTTTATTATATCACAAAAACATCCATCTGTCCCTATTTTAAATTTTATCAAGAATGGAGTTTGCATATTATAAAATAATTTTTTATTTTCTTTGAAAATGTTTCTCCTTCATTTTTTATATTTTTTAGGAATTTTATTTATTTATTTGACAGAGAAAGAGATCACAAGTAGGCAGAGAGGCAGGCAGAGTGAGAGGGGGAAGAAGGCTCCCTGCTGAGCAGAGAGCCCAACAGAGGGCTCGATCCCAGGATCCTAAGATCAGGACCTGAGCCGAAGGCTGAGGCTTAACCCACTGAGCCACTCAGGCACCCCTCTAATTTGCTTAGATTCAGTTTTGGTAAATTATATTTTCCCCCAGAATTATTCCTTTAATTTAGATTTTTGCATTTTTGGCTTTTTGCATGGAGTTGAGGATTAAGGAATGTAATCTCATAGAATTCCTTTCATTTCTTTTTAATTTATGATTATTCCTACATATTTTTAATTTGGAGTTAAAGTATACCCCTTCTCGATTGAATTAGATAAAAGTGTATCTACCTTGTTGTTTTTCTCCAAAGAACTAGTCAATTGATTTATTAGTTCTACCATTTACTGATTTCCAATCACAATCCACTCTTCTCTTCCTACTTGTTTTTTTACACTAAATTCTTTCTTATGCTTTCCATGAATTTAAGTTTTTACTTTCCTGAGCTTATAATGTCCCTTCCTTTGTCTCTGATAAAATTCTACTCATACTTCTGTAGTTAGGTTCAGATAATTTCTTCTCTGACTCCTTTATCAGAAGCAGTCATGCCTCCTCTTTGCTTACATGGCATCTTACACATTTAATTTGTAGTAATTTTATATTTTATCTTAATTTTCTCTACAAATACTTGAGGCCAAGACTATATCTTACTTCTCTAATACACTGCTTATAATATAATAGAACTCAATTAATGCTCAACAATAAATCAGTAATATAGTGATTCAGTGGACATGAACAATGCTTACCTTTCTTACCCATCATCTTCAACCACATGTAGAATTTTAATTACCTTAAATTTAAACTTAAATTTAAATTTACCTTAAAATTCAGTGAAATAGATTAAAGCCAATAGACAGTGAAAATAATTGTTCACAAAGAAGAAGTTCTTCAGGTGATTGATTAGTTACTTCCCAATGGACCTTCATACTTTTGAAAAAATCAGGAAAGATGTCAAACCATGCACCTGTTTATTCAAAATGGACCAAAGTTATCGGGCTATTTATCAACAGATGAAGTACTTAGAACCATGGACTTTCTTTGCACTAATTTTCTTCAAAGATCTTTTTATATATAAGATAACTCTTAGCCATTAGTGAAACAGAATCATCTCACCCACCCACCCCCACACACAGAATCTGATTTTAGATGTATCATAAAAACTTCTCTATCCCTAGAATACCATTTTCATTCAGCTTATTGAAGCTTCAAAATCTTGTCTGAGATAGGTTCATTTGCCCAAAGATTACTTCATCTCTCAAAATGGAAATAACATGTACTGTCAAATAATCAACAAAGTTATAGATCTTCCACTTTATGCAAATGCTTTGAAGATTAAATTTGTTGAACTCTATCCATGGAGTATATGGTTGTCTGGGTCTCAAGATATGAAAATTAAGCAGTCCATTTAGTGAAAGATATTGAGAAAGAGAAAGCTGGAAACACGAACATTTTCTTACCCTACTTACTTGCTTATAGCCATCAACTGTATAGCCCTATGTGCCACACCCTGTATTAATGTAAGTTTCAGAGCATGTTTAATCTTCAATAACGAATATGGCATCTGTTTATTCAAGTTAACAAATATTAAATGCCTACTGTATGCCAAGTACTTTTCCAGGTGCTTGGGATATAACAGTGAATGAAACAGAAAAGTCCCTTTCCTATTGAGCATACATACTACTGGGAAAAGTTGAATAATAAAAAATAATTATAATAAATACACAAATTAAATTGTTTTTTTTAGAGAGTGATAAGTGCTGTGGGAGAATAGAACAGTTTAAGGGGGGTATCAAGGATGCCAGAGGTGGGGGAGGTTGCAATTTTAAGTAAGATGATCAAGGGCAAGGCACACTGAGTTTGTAACATGACACACCTCAAAGTTTAAGTGTAAAGAAAGCCAGTCATGAGGCTATCTAGAGAAAGAGCACTCTTGGAAGCAACCAGGGCAAAGGCAATAAGATGGGGACATGGTTGGCATGTTAAGTAGCACTGGGAGGCTAATGTGATGGAAATGAGAGGTCAAGGCAGAGAATAGAGAAAGAAATGAAGTCATAGAAATACTGGGGTGAGGGATGGAGGCATTGTCCTCCTAGGAATTGGATTTACTCTGCATGAAATGGGAAGCCATTGGAAGGCTTTAAGCAGAGGATTGACATAATGTGACTTACAGATTACTCTGACTCTGTATTAAGAAGAGACTGTAACGAGGCAAGGGTAGTAGCAGGGAGACTAGCTGGGAAGCTATTGCAACAATCTAAGTGAAAACACTGGGTTTTTGGACTGGGATAAGGTCACAGGTAAGAAGTGATCAGGTGTATTTTGAAGATAGACCCAACAGCCTTAGCTGTGGATTAAATGTGGGATATGAGAGAAAGAGCAGGAAAGCCATGGGCCTGGAATCATCATCAAATGACAGGGCAGGAGACTATAGGGAGAAGAAATTGGAAGAGAACGCCAGAGTTCCATTTTGGAGATGTTAAGTTTGAGATCTTCTTTAGCCATTCAAATGGAAGTTTCTAGTAGGCAATTTGACCTACAGGACAGAGGTCTGGGCTAAATATATAAATTTGGGAGTCAACAGCATATACACAGAATTTAAACTGACAAGACTAATTGAGACGGCTAAGGGAGGGAATGTATATGGACAAGAAGAAAAAGAACTAAACTCTGTGGCACTTTAACACAGAGTTTGTCAGGAGTCCGGGGGAGGGAGGGAAAACCAGTAAGAGGAAAGCAAGAAGTAGTAACCAGCGGCAGGGAAGGAAAAACCAGGAAAGTGTGACATCCTCAAAACCAAGAGAATAAAAATATATCTACAAGGAAAGATGCTTTAACTCTGCCAAATGCAGCTGACATGTTAGGTGAAATGAGTCCTGGGAATTGGCCATATGTGCATTTAGCAGCATGAATGTTATTGGTGAGCACAGCAACAGTGGATGGCATGATGGGGGCAAACTCTTGATGGGAGGGAGTACATAGACACCTACTTCAAAGAGTGTGCATAGACACCTACTTCAAAGAAAGAGATATAATTATTAAATCTGTTTTACAAGACCCAAAGAGTGTACTTGTTCAATTTCATATAATATTAACTAGTAGACCTGGGACCTGAAACCAAGTTTTTAGGAATTCAGACTCTGCTCTCTTCACCACTGCATTGTATTGCCTGGAATCTGCCCTGTTCATAGATATAATAATTCAGTGAAGGGAGAAATATAGATTAGAAGTATAATTGTCTCTTATCTTTTGTGTTTTTCCACCAAGAATTCAGACCAGCATTCCTACAACCTTCCGCAGCATAAATTCTCTTCTCACCTCTCAGTGTCTTTCTCTGTGTGGCCTTCTTATTTTTTCCTTGTTTATACATCTTAATCCCCTTAACCTATTTTGCCCACCCCCCCACCCCTTCTTCTAGCAACCACCAGTCTTTTCTCTGTATTTACAAGTCCATTTCTGTTTTCATTTTTTTGTTTGTTCCCTGTGTGGCCTTCTGATTATCTCACTTTTGTAACCACTTATCCTCACTCATCTGACCCCCTCCTCTTAAAAAAAAAATTATCTTGTTTACCTATATGTCCAATTACCATATTCAACTTTTTCCAGGTCTCTGAACCCATACTTTATTTCCTGTTTACCTAGAAATCCTATCCTTTGGTCCATTTCCTCTACCCAGCTATCTGTAAGATTTATTTTAAAAAAATCTACTACTGATCCTGGCTGAGAGGTTAACATAGCTCATATAGTCCAAAAATAGAGTGAAGAATCATTGTGTACTTATATATGGTTGAGGCTGGAGGAAGTAGCAGGCAAGCAATAAACCAAACTGGAGATAAAGCTCCAGAGTAAGTTAGATTTCTAGTAAGATCCCTAGTGGTGTTGGCAAAAATGGATTCAAGGGTGGCAAAAAGCAATATGGTCCATAGCATGATAAAGGGAGGAATTGGAAAATAGAGTTTCATGCCAAAAGGCTGGCAGGACACACCAAGTGAGGATAAGGAGTGAGTCTGGTAGTGATTGACCTGGGCCAATCAGATGGCAGGGAAGTTTGTCAAAGTGAGCCCATGACACAAATGACTTAGCATGAGTGTCTTCCTTTTCCTTTTCCTTCTCTCCTCATTGCATGTCTTCAAGAGTCTGTGGCTTATTTGTTCCATAAAGTACTACCCAAACTCCTCCTCATACTGGAAATTCATAGTCATGGTGACAAGCCCAATATAAACAAAGCCTCTTTTACAATGCGCTCTACTTTAGGTCACTTGAGATACTGATTTCTTCACAGGTACCACTAACCTTTGTTGACACGACAATCCTAGTCATAATACACATTTTTGCAACACACGGATCTATCCCTGATGATGTATGCATTTTTCAGCCCGTTTTTGCATACACTAAGCTGTTCCATGTGTATTGCCGGCACTATCTCAGTGAAAGCCCATGACTCATGATCGAGGGCTCTGAGTCATGATCTGAAGTTATGTGAATTAGTTTTAATTTGGTGCTTTCCAGCTATCAGTACAAGCCTTGCCTGCTGAGATCTTTGTTTTGTTTTCCTTCCTAGCACTTGGAACTTGCTTAATTGGTAGTTGATAACTTCCACAGTGTGCATTTTACATGACGGAGTGAAAGTTGGCTCAATGGCAAGCAAAAAAGAACAAAACAAGTAGGCACTACAGAGAAATGGTATTGTGAAAGACGAGTCCAGAGAAAAACAGAGATTTAGGAGATAAAATATTTCTTGCTTGCTTCATTATAAAGCAATTCACTTCATTGTCTCATTGCAGATCACAAATGAGGATGATAACCCTGGAGAACAAGGTAGATAAGGGAGGAGGAGATGGGAGGGAGAAGTCTTGTCTGTTCATGTGTACATGTGTCTCTGAGATTAAATTGTTGTACCAGAGAGAACAGGATTAAATAAGAAGATAACATGCAAGCACCCAGTGTTTCTGCCATAGCCTAATGGTTCAGGAAAAAAAAAAAAAATCTGAGGTTTTAACATCATCTTATATTGTGACACAGTCTGGTATTTGAAAGGCTTCATGAACTAGCATCTGAGAAATGCTCCTACAGTTGAACTATCTGGTTTAGGAAACATGTAGACAGTGATCTCAGTAAATTTACGTATAGGTTAGAACAGATAAGGAGAACAACTTTAATTGTTAAGGTGTTTAGAAGGAGGATCTTCAAAGTGTATCATTTCCCTTTTTTTTTCCTTTGTTGCTCTATTCCTATTTAATCTTTGCTGGTTTTCTGTCTTCATTTTTTCAGTAAAAATGTTTAATTTGCTAAATTAAATTTAGCAATATATACACAGTTAACACTTTATTATTCATTCTCAATGGATAATACAGAATGAATTTTTATTTCATGCTATAACATATTATTTTTTTTCCAAAATTCATTTACTTTTGGTCTATAACAAGATATTAATAAAACAAGAAGGCCAAATGTCACGTAGCATCCAGGATAAAGCGAGTCTGTAGTTCCATGCTTTTTTATGTCTTACAGATGTGACTAATTCAGAAGCAGATTGCTCTTGAATAGATACGCACTGCATTTCACTTTAACAAAAACAGATCTATTTCTTTATCATTTTTTCTTCTTTACTTTCCTTTGAAAAATACTCAGCTATGTGTAGACATTGTGATAGATGTCATAGATAAAGATGTGAACAAGAAGAGCAGACACATCCCTCATTCTCATGGACCTTAACATCCAGAGATGTGGCCAGTTGAAGAAATCCCAATTGTCAATATCATATAGAAACATATAATGAGTTATATATTAATCTGTGAGTCAGGCTTCCTGGGACTTAAAGTAGAATAAGGATAAAGCCAGAGGTCAAGGAGATTTGGGCGGAGAGTACATTCCAAGCTGAAATTTGGTATAGTGGGTCAGATCATGACCAGTCATGGATTGGTCAGTCCTTCCCCTGAGCCCAAATGTGGAGATGCCACAAAGTTAAAAAGGAATTTGATGGATCCCAGAATCCAAATCAAATACTATAATGTTCTGGAACTATGTTCTGGAGAAACAGATCCCACAGAACACAGAGGAAAGCTTTCTAGCTCTGTACCGTACTCTTCATATTATACTGGCCAACTAAGTGCCTACTCTGCGGTACCAGGTTCAAGGAGTGCACAGAAAACATAAGCGCCAGGGCCTGCCACAGGTGACAGTTCATCTGGGCTTCACTGGTGCTTGGTGGGTAGGAAGAATAGAATAACCATCTCATGCTAAAGAACTAAGTAGCTTCCCATCACTGATAACAAGAAGAAAATGCGCCCCCCAGAAAAAAAAACAGAGATTGGCACAGGCTGAGGGAGGACAGGTTACAAAGTACAATACTAAAGACTCTTATATCCCTTTGTGGCTATTGCTCTGACACACACTGCATTTTTACCAAAAGATATATTAGCTACGATCTGAGTCGTCACCTGTCCCTTTAGGT
Organism: Mellivora capensis; assembly: GCA_004024625.1. NCBI lineage: Eukaryota > Metazoa > Chordata > Mammalia > Carnivora > Mustelidae > Mellivora > Mellivora capensis. The sequence goes on along the minus strand of PISX010015072.1, from coordinate 23,356 downwards.
ACACATTACCATCAAGAAAGACGCTGGTTCCACAAAACTGAACACACAGGCAAAAACAAACCAAAAGCCAGATATTTTAGAAATACGTGCAAGCTCTAGGAAAGACTCTACCCATAAGAAAGCAAAGTTAACCAGCCAGATTAAAGTATCCAAAATACAATATTCCTTTGTAAACATCAAGCGTTTAAGAAGGCCATTAGAGATATTAAGCGTGAAAAATATAATATTGAAATAAAGAACTTAATTTCTTAGGTTGAAAAAACAAAGCATCAAAAATGATTTCAGAAAAGTTCACAAGTGACTCCTTTGACTAATACTGAAATTCCTATACAAAGTGAAACAATTTTTCCTCTCCAATCATCAAATATATATTTTAAAATTTCTCAAAGCTTTTTTTATGATTTGTCCTTTAGCAGAAGTAAAACAATCTGGTATTCATGGCAAAAAAAAATCCATTTTTTCACAAATAAGACAAATAGTATATAAATACATACTTCTTGCACAATCTTTGGCACAGAGTACCAAGAGGAAAAGGTGAACATCTTCCTAGCACTCTCAACACAGTTTATCTTTTCCTTCAATAGAAATAAAATAACATGTTATTCTGTAACATGCTTTTTTCATATAAAGTATATATTTTGAGGGGTGCCGTGGTGGCTCAGTGAGTTAAAGCATCTGCCTTCGGCTCAGGTCATGATCCCAGGGTCCCAGGATCGAGCCCCCCATCAGGCTCTCTGCTCCGCAGGGAGCCTGCTTCCTCCTCTCTCTCTGCCTGCCTCTCTGCCTACTTGTGATCTCTGTCTGTCAAATAAATAAATAAAATATTTAAAAAATTGTTTAAAATATATATTTTGAATAATGTAATATATGTGTATATATATATATATATTTCCATGACGTTACTTATAACTCTTCTTTTTTAAAAATGTTTTGTCTTGACTTTCTACTTTACTTCAAAAGTATACACAGTTACATGCTAATAAAAAAGCAAATAACAAGCGAGTATATAGAGAACAAAGTGAATAGCTCCTTTTATCCATCTATCCCTTTATCCTTTTATCCATTTACACATACACACATGAAAAAGTATTTTATATATTCCCAATACTGTGAATTCAAGAACAGGGGGGAAAAAAAGATAGAAAAAGAGGCTTCTATTCAAATAGGTAATGAGAGAGGACTGTATTGGTTTCCATTCCATGCTGGTGTATAAATTTAAACTCTTGTGTTGTAGTTTAAACATAAATGGAATCAGACTATACGACACCACAGTTTATTTTTTGACTGGATAATATTTCTTGGCAACCATCTCAAGTTAGCATATGGAACTAACTTATAGTATTGATGAATGAGAACTCTCTGTTTTACCACTGCAACCTAGATAGCATCTAGGTCTTTTACCAGAACTATTTGGAATTCTGTTAGGTTGAACTTTATTCTAAAGATAAACCACATGTTCACCATGAAGGATTTTCTGAATAAACAGTGGTAATACACAGAAGTCTGTCTGGGACAAACAGTAGCAAACTATAGACAGAATTTGAGTTTTCCTTTCATTGGAGTTTATGGAGTTTAATAAAGTTGCAGATGCATCCCATCTTCTGGGCTGCTCTGGGTCTTTCCAAAAATTGCACCTTAAAAGCTAGAATGAATTATGATAAAAATCAAGTAGTTATTAGAAAATAATTTCTACAAAAAATTTGGAAGGGCACATTTAGGGAGTTTTCACAAACACAAAGGAGATAAAAAGTTATGGTTAGTACTTGATTTTATAGTCATTGCAATTTATAAATACTCTCTTAACATTATGTTCATTAAAATAGCCCAACTTTTCTTTTGTGATTATGTCACTAGTTTAGTTTATATTAGAATAACTTACTGGTTTGCAGTAAAAAAAAAAAAAAGAAAGAAAGAAAGAAGGAAAAAGATACTATCTTTTTCAAAATTTTTGCTATTATAGTCATTGCACAATGATGACTTTTTAAAATTTTTTTGAGATTTTATTTTTATTTTTAAATTTAAGTCCAATTAATTAACATATAATGTATTATTGGTTTCAAGGTAGAGGTGAGTGATTCATCAGTGCTCATTACATTACATGCCCTCCTTAATGTCCATCACCCAGTTACTCCATCCCCCTACTCCCAGCAACCCTCAGTTTGTTTCCTGTAATTAAGAGTTTCATGGTTTGTCTCCCTCTCTGATTTCATCTTTTTTATTTTTTCCCCTCTTCACCTATGATCCTGTTTTTGTTTCTTAAAATCCACATATGAGTGAGATCATACAATAATTGTCTTTCTCTGATTGACTTATTTCGCTTAGAGTAATATGCTTTAGTTCCATCCATGTCCTTGTAAATGGCAAGATTTCTTTTTTTGATATCTGAGTAGTATTTCACTGTGTGGGTACCTTCCATAGTTTTGCTATTGTGGACATTGCTAGTATAAATATTTGAGTGCAGTTGCCCCTTCGAATCACTACATTTGTATCTTTGGGGTAAATACTCACTAGTGTAATTGTTGGGTCTATTTTCAACTCTTTGAGGAACCCCCATACTATTTTCCAGAGCGGCTGCACTAGCTTGCATTCCCACCAGCAGTGTAAGAGGGTTCCCTTTTCTGCATCCTCACCAACATCTGCCATTTCCTGACTTGTTAATTTTAACCATTCTGACTGATGTGAGGTGATACCTCATTGTGGTTTTGATTTGTATTTCCCTGATGCTGAGTGATGTGGAGCACTCTTTCATGAGCCTGTTGACCATTTGGATGTCTTCTTTGGAGAAATGTCTGTTCATGTCTTCTGCCCATTTCTCAATTGGGTTATTTGTTCTTTGGGTGTTGAGTTTGATAGGTTCTTTATAGATTTTGGATACTAGCCCATTACAATAACGACATTATTATACTCATGACATCTTATAGAAAATTTAGAGACATAAAGTTATTTGTTTCTTCAAACACAGGTCTGTATTCTCCTTTTTAACACTGATTATTACACAAGCTAACATTTCTATTAGACTTATTAAATCTCATCTTGTTTAAAAAATCAAAAAATTTTTACAGGGAATATTTTTAAATTATTAATTTTATTCAATTACCATGTATTTGAAGATATGAGAACAGAGAAAAAAAGCAAAAAATAGAAAGTTACAGAGCAAAAGGGAGTTTTATATACAGTTCAGTGAATAGTATATGGTAAAAGACAAGAAATAGTGCTATCAACTCACAAATGATTAAATAAACAGTAGTTAAATTAATCAAAGTTTTATGTTGCCCTTATTTAAAACAAAATAATTATTCCCTCTCTCTGGTTCCAACTGTTTACTTTTGTGTTGTATCTGCTGCTAAATTTGGATCCTTACAAAGAGAGTGATTATCTTATTCCTCTTTATCTCCGCAGAAAAGGATGCACAGGATACCTTAGTAGCACTTAACACATTATGTGTTGAATTAATAAAAAGGGGGCACCTGGATGGCTCAGTGGGTTAAAGCCTCTGCCTTCAGCTCTGGTCATGATCCCAGGATCCTGGAATGGAACCCCACATTGAGCTCTTCGCTCAGCGGGGAGCCTGCTTCCCTCCTCCCTGCCTCCCTCTCTGACTACTTGTGATCTCTGTCTGTCAAATAAATAAATAAAATCTTTAAAAAAAAAAAAAAAAGACATTTTTCATGACCACTACCTTCAGGCTAGGATAAGAGAAGAATCACAATTTTATTTTGCAACAAATTTTCCCATGGAGTAATAAAAGTTTCTTTGAATCTTTTGTGCATATCACATCCCAACTGACTTAAATTCATTCTTATCCTGTCATTGGGAACACAAATGTTTTAGTTTTAGGATCTTGGGGGGAGAAAAAATACATTCTAATTCTAACTTGACTCCTTTAAGTCAACCTTGCTTTCAGAATATTTTGTAATTATAGTAATATCCCCAAAAAATCACTCTACATTTTTATAAGGCTTTGTGGTATCATTTTCACATGTATTATTTTATTTAATTTGTAATAACATTATAGCATCAGTGCTGTTAAGGAAAAATGTGGAAAAAGTAAGGTAGAAGGACGATTACATGTCACACTGGGGCATTGTTTAATAGGTTTGCCCACAAATTATCGAAATCTCTAGACCAACAAACCATTTCTTTGACATACAATTTATTACTGATCGGAGTCCAAACACTATAATGTTACATGTTACCTTATAGATTTTGTCTGGTAAATATGAAAATAATTTCTGTTTAGATGAAATTAAAACCAAAAGATATGGTTTTGTTGCCCTTTGGGATGTTATCTAGGTTTGTATCTAACCTAAAAATCCAACACTTTTTGTTCAGTGCATACAAATGCCCAGTTCCTCAAATGCCTTTTGAATCAGTTTACCATCCTATTTCCCCAACTGACATCCACATTGCCATATTGATATTGATGCTGATATATATTTAGTCTTTATTTATATAATCCCATGTTTTTAATGTTCTTGAAAAATTCTTTGATATTTCCCTGCTCACTCTCAATTAGCTTCCTTGAGTCAATTGTAAAGAAAGAAACACAAAAGAGTTATTATAAATGAAATGGGGGCACATATGATCACTTGAATCAGTGTATCTAATTAATTTTTGGAGGATAATGACCCATAGGTCACAAAGTTCTGTAAAAACTATTAATACAAGTTCAACATGAAACACATATTTTAAAAAAAAAGAGCAAGTGAGAGAGACATATGATATATGGGCAAGTCAAGATGAAGACAAAAAATGGCTACCTATTTGTGAAACAGATACATCAACAATTTATTTAAATAGTCATCAAATCAAAAGCAGAACTCAACTCTGGTGAGAGCAAGGTCGCTTCAAGTACTGCCTTTATTCTGTCTTTATAATGTTGTCTTTTATACAAACTAGAGAAGTTTTTTGTTTTGGGGTTTTTTTTTGATCCTATAAATTTCTTTTTATCAGTTAGGAAAACCAAACTCAGAAACACCTGAGCAGAGTCCCCTTACATCTTTTTGACCAGAATTAGATTATATGTCCATTCCTAAACCAATATTTACAAAGTCTTAACTTCTATCATTTGCAATTCACCACTTGGGGCTAACGTCTATAACCACCACTCCCCAAAGGTAGGGTTATTCAAAGGAAAGTAGGTACCTGAACAAAATATAGCTTGATTTGAAAAGAGAAAGGAGAAAATCTACCACATAGTAAGCATCCAATGGTATCCACTATGAGACAGCCCTTAGTTTCCTTTGGCTGTCTGGTCACAGCTGTCATTCAGAGCTGGCTCCATCACCCAAGCTTAGATAATATGAGCTCTTCTCTAACATCTTCATCTCAGAACTAGATAATGAAATTGTTTGATTTTGAAGATTGTGCCCATGAAAAAAATCCAAGTGGAAAAGTGATGAAGAAGAGGGTTGGAATACCTTGTCTCTGGTGACCGTCATCTCTTCAGATCCTCAAGAATCACATGATTCAGTAATATGATCAAATAAATGTTTCTTTGTCAAAGCTAGTTTGCAAGGGACTTATGCCACTTGGACCCAAGGAGGTCATGAGTAATAAAGCAGTGCTTTAGGTGATCTTCTCTGCCCCTGTGTAGTAGCCCATAGCCCATTCACCTCTCATCTCCTAAGAACGTTTCTTGTGATGAGCAATGATTTCCTGACTCCACCTTCACCTCTGGGAATGGGCCCAGATTATTCTTGGCAGGATTAGTACATTCTACCTCCTTGGCTATGGTGACTGGTTCAAAGATCCTGAGTTGATAAGAGCCAGACTCAGGACTTATGCTCAACTTTCAGAGCAAAAAGATTTCCAGTGATATGACCTTTTCTCTGATCAAGCCAGCCTGAAGCCAGGTCCACTGTCCAGGTTAGAATCCCAATCCTGCTACTTAACTTTACTGTGCCTCAGTTTCTGCTTCTCTAAAATGGAGATATAACAGTCTTCAGAAAAGTTTTGTAAGGATTAATGAACTAATGCGTGTAAAGCAATTAGAATAGTGCCTAACATGTACTTAGTGTTCAATAAATGCTACCTATTACTATTTTTAATCCTTAAATTGTCAGTTACTGAGCAAATAAATACTTTTTTTTTTTATTTGAGCCAGTTTGTGTTGGAATTTCTGTCTCACAGAACATAAAAACTCCTAAAGTGTATAGATCACAGAGAGAAGATGGGGAATTATTCTCTTTTCTCCCATCTAAGACTGCTTGCATATGTCCATCATGTCTGCTACCCAGACATGGCCTTGCTACCCAGAGGAAGGCCATGGCTCAGTTAAGAAAGAGGCAGAATACTGCTAAGTGTAATAAATCTATCGTGTTCTGCATGGAGCTCTAGTCCCTCCCCCAATAACTGTGTCAGAGCTATGAGTAGCTTATTGGTCAGTGGCTCTCAGACTTGCCCAGAGGCCCTATTAAAATACACTGGACCTATACTCTGGAGTTTTGAGTCAATAAGTCTACCCATAATTTTGCATTCTAACAAGTTCTTAGGTAATGCTGATGCTGCTTGTCCCCAGACCACACTTTAAGAACCACTGTTCTAAAACATGAAATCCTGCCTAGCCAGTAGGGGTGTAAACATGCCTGTCTCCTCTAGCATTCTAGGGAAACCATAAAGAAGCTTCCTGAAGGTGAAAGTGTTGACTGAATTAGTAGCCCTACAAGATCCTAGTGTATCAGTTTTGCTCTATTATCATTTTGTTAAACAATCTTTTCTGGTTCTTCCTATTCATTTATGTCTTCCTTAACGCAAATATTAAATCAGTAAAACAAGTGCATCTGCCCTTATAGTCCATGGAATGAGTAAAGGTCATGAAAGCTATTAAGGTACTTAGAAAAATGATTGGGTAGAACAAGTTATATTCTTGGATGCAAATGCCCCATAACAAAGCCAAAAATGATAGATCTATCTATCTATCTATCTCTCTATATATATTAAATGTGGAAGAAAACTATTAACTATGTTGAATCAAGATTTATTTTCTGGCTTTTGTGAGTGATGTTTATTTCTTTGCCAAATACTGCACAAGTAAGATTTACAAAAGCTATACAAGTTATTCAGATATTTTAAGGGAGTGCTAGTGAGAGAATGTTTTGAAAAACTTTTATAAAAATAAGCAGCAGTTTATAAATCATAGAAAAATATATATAGTGTTTCAAAAACATTAATTTGAGATACTTGGGCTACTTAAATATCCTCATATTTTCTAACATTCCCTTTAAGGTAAATTGAAAATCTATGGACCCATTACAAAATTGAAAATCTATGGACCCATTGCAAAATTTTAAAAATAGCAAAAGTTGCCAGTTTGTAGAGATCACACTGAATTATTAAACATCTCCTAATGATCTTGTCCCAAAACATTTAGGTAGAAATTATTTGCAGTTTTAGCTATTCATTTCTTAATTACTAGAATACAAAGAATTACTAAAACCAGACCATGTCTTTATCAACTTCTTTATTTATTTGTTTTGGGTAATCTTAAGAGTTAAGGATATCCAGACAAGTTCTTTTTAAATTAATTGAAGAAAGGAAGGAAGGGAGGAAAGGAGGAAGGGAGGAAAAAGGAAGGAAGGAAGGAGAAGAGAGAGGGAGAGAGAGAGAGAGGGGGAAGGAGGAAGGAAGGAAGGAAGGAAGGAAGAGAATGCCATACTAAAATGTCATGAGACATGATTTATCCTCATAGAAAATTTTAATTAATGGCTTAGTAAAACTACCCTAAACTTATGGGTTCATTTAAATATGGAATAAGGCTAAATATACTGATACAACAAGCACCAGTATGTTAAAGAACAGAAAATTTATCTTGGTATTATGCTCAACACATATTCATTCAGATTGAGAGCTGTATAAGAACAAAATGGAGCCAGAGGGAGCGGCTTGAATAAAGAAGTAGAAAACTAGATGTTGGCATTTTCCCATAATTCTTGTTGTCATGCCTTGGCTGCTGTAGTCCCTACATAGAAGTGACAATATAACACTCTAAGAACTTTCTTTATCTTACTAAAGCCAAAATAAGATTTTAAGCTATACAATAAAGGAGTTTGGGGTTTGCGGAAAAGTTCAATTGTCTTAGTGCATTCATTCTATATGCATGTTGCAAAAGATTTCATCTAAATAATATCTTGAAATATTACCAGACAACAAATCATCAACAATAAAATAATACTTTTTTTATATTCCTGTAAAAACTATGAGAAAACTTAAATGAAATTAAAAAAAAGACTTATTTCCAATAATTCCAAAACAGTGTAATACACAACAAAGGAAAAGGTGAGGTTGAAGGAACACAGGGGTCCAGAACATGAAGGACACCTCTAGGCACCTGGAAGCCATGCCAGAGCTTAAATGGGGACATGCCCCAGTTTGTGTTTTTTAAAAACCCACTTTGGCTGCTGAACAGAGAATGATTTATAAGAGCAAAAGTGGATTGGAAACCAGCTCTGGTCTAGGTGAGTGGAGATGGGGAATTGGATGTATGTTTGTAAAGTGCTTAGCATGGGCTCTTATGCAGAGTAAGCACTAATTAAAGTGGTTAATCAACACAATCCCATATTTATATGTTTCATTATTTTCCTCAGAATCATGTCTCTCCTATCATGTCAAATGCACATATAAAAGCTAGTTAAAGGCCTTCTGCTATTCAGGTTTACTTTATTTTTCTCAGTTCCCCCCAAAAAAGTCATTACAGGAAGCAGAGAGAGTAGAAGCAATCAAGCCATAAATTTCGTGGCTTTCAAACACCAAATCTTCACATTTGCTCCACATCCACTCTAATTTTTTCCTCCTGGTACACTGGCAAGAGGCATTTCTCCACCCAAGGTTAATTACTACCTCAACGCTAGATTTATCCCTCAAAAGAGTCAACTTTAGAGATGTGCCAGGCAAGCCCAGAGACAAAGAGGTCAGTTCAGGATAATTCTGCTCAAATAAAAATTTTTCTGTTCCTCTTCCCTCCCCTGATGCCTTACACTGCTACCCATTCCCCAGAAGAGTCAGAAAGAGGAGATGAATGAGAAAGAAAAAGGCAACCACAACTCTCTCCCTGTAGAAGCCTAAATAGGAGAAGTGGATAGTTATACACTGAATGGACTTGGAAATTTTGACTATTACAAAGGACAAGCACTGTAATTTCTGATTGAGGAAGTATTTGCAACTTAAGGTGACCATAAGAGAAAAATGACACTATTAGAGTTTTCACAGAAGCAGTAGAAGATCACTTCCCACCAAATTTTAAAGGTACATTGTCTCTACACTCATTTTTTCCTATGTGCTTAATGTGCCAATTACAATCCCATAAAATGTTACATTTGTAAATTTCACCACAGTTATAACTATTTATTTATGTATTATTATTTCATGACAGATGTCTTGTAGCTTTATCCCTAAATCAAGAATTCATGATTCCCTTCTCCTCTTAGTTTTCCAATTTCATACTATTTTCCAGACATGTCATGGACAATATCTTCTCTCAACTTCTGCTTCTGCTATTGTTCCCATCTGTGACACCTCTACTTCTTTAAATCGCTGAGCTAAAGAACTTAAATTCTACTTAGCTTTAAGGCCCATCTCACAGCTTTCTTTCTGCATGAATTATTTCTCACAGTTCTATGCCACACTATCTTCTGGGAACTTCTCTAATATTCACATTTTCAAATATTGACTTATCTTTCCAACAATCTTTTTGAGTACAAGCTAACTGTTATATAGGGCGGCTGGATGGCAGTTGGTTAAGCAATCACCTCTTGGTTTCAGCTCAGGGCATCATCTCAGGGTCTTGAGATGGAGCCTCGAAATGGGTTCTGTGCTTAGGGCAGGGTCTGCTTAAGATTTTCCCTCTCCCTCTGTCCCTCCCCTCTCCCCAACTCTCTCTCTCTCTTTCAAATAAATAAACCTTTAAAAAAATTATTGGTTTCCCCAAAGCAATATTTTTAAGAGTCTATGTTAGGTCAAACACTAAGCATGGATTAAAAAATATGTATGGGTTTTGACATAATGTCACCTATAGGATATCTTGTACATATGGTGGAACCAGTCACTGGTGTTCCAAATGTGCATTTTTTTAATGAGGCTTTTTCTATTCTATTCTATTCTATTCTTCTATTCTGATGGAAAAGAAATCCAAACAACGTTGTGCTGCACTTAAATTCTGTACGTTTTATTGTCCAGGAGTTTCATAGCTTCTGGGTCTGTGTATTCGTTGCAATTTTCAGATTATCGTTAGAAAGCAAAATTCATGGGGCTCCTAGGTGGCTCAGTTGGTTCCATCTCTTGATTTTGGCTCAGGTCATAATCTCAGGTTGTGAGATGGAACCCCTTTCCTGATCAACTTTTCATGATCTCTTCCTCTATTTTTCTTCTCTTTGTTATTCATCATGCTTGAAAATTATTATTTATAACCAACAGAAGTTTAACATGCGTAACACCAAAAATAAATGTATAAAAACGAATAGTTTCAAGAAAATATGCTGAAATGCTGAGAGTAATTGTGTGGATATTTATTCCAACTATGAGCATTTTGTTCTTTTTGTTTATTTTTGATAAGAGTTCATTATATATATATATATGTATATGTATATATACATGTATATATACATATATATATACATGTATAACAAAGACCTAATCACTGAGTTAACTTTATGAAATGTATACTATCCCCTTTCCTTTTACTGGACTTTAAATCTAAATAAATACCACCCTTCTTTTTATTTTACGATTATTGTGTATTTACTTAAGTATGTCAAAGGGGAACTGGGAAACATTATTTCATGGACTCAGCTAATTGTATTCATGGTATTTAAAAAGATTATTTATGAAAATCTCCAGTAATGCTTTATTCCTTTGATGAGGAAAGCACTGAGCTAAGCCAAACCATTTTTTAATCAAGCATACTTAAGAGACAACTTGCCCACATGATGATAACATCAAAATAAATGTTTCAGTTGCTTAAATAAATGCATTAAAAAATCCTTTTGGGCATCTCAAAAACTATTTCCATCACTGAAAATACAAAAGTACATATCTGGGCCATGTTCATAGTTGTTTTCATTTTAAGTGTGATGCATTGTATCGTGTTTCATCTCAACTTAAAAGTTCAGATAAATATAAAATTATTTACACTGTTAAATTAAAGAGACATAAAGTTAGTTGTATTTTTCAAGAAAATCACAAAGCACTAACATAATATGAGTGGTTGACTATCTGATGTTCCTTTCCAATGTGTTAGTGTTGACTTTCAAAGTTTTCCTACATTTTTAGTTATATCTCTTACCTCTGAGCCATCTCTCTCTCTCTGTTTTGTTTTTATTTCTCTTTTTTTTGTCTCTGCTAAATTTCTATCTCTTTGAAGCCTCTACCTACTTTGAAGTTTAGCCTAGGGTGGCATTTTGTTTTGTAAGCCAAGAACTAACCTGGAAGAGATGATCACAATCATGTTATAGTGTGAAGGATTCTTCATTTAAGTATTTCATGCATATAAACCTTACCACTCATTCACAGTGTTTTGTTTATCTCAGTACAGAAAAATATAATATAATGCCTGCCTCCTTTCTCTCAAGAAGTTCTTCACAGTGAGGAGAAAATCATGCACTATACATAAGTTCTAAAATGCATTAGAATTAGGACTTAAAAAGAGAATTTTTGAAGGTTAAAGCAACTTGAGCTAACAAAACTGCAATGAGAACTACAAAAGAAATATTAATGGAATTATTCAAAGGCATTCTTTGAAACATTTAAGAAGTCACATTTTCATTAATTACAGTAAAAGAATAAAAGGATAATTAATGTTGAAATACAATCTTTAAAATTTTTAGTTTTCACTATTTCCTATAATGATAAAATAATAACAATAGTAAGCCTAATGAACTAAAATATTTTACCATCTTGTACTAATGAAAATTATCTATGCATTTTAACACTTATTAATTTCACAAATATTTCCAAGTGCCTACTAGATTCAAGGTTATTGAGCTGAGCTTTAGGGATACAGTAATGCAAGAGATATGGTCCCTACTCTTGGTAAAATTTCAGAAAGACAAGTAAACCAGTAATTTCAATATGATATGGTTAATGTTACAATGGTATCAAAGTTACATGTGGAAATGAAATCTATCCCAGTTTTAAAGGTTTGGGAAAGGCATTTGGGTGAAGGTAGCAGACAAACTGAGACCTATGGGAAAAAAAGCATTTATTTAACAGTGGAGAGTAACGCTATATTGAGACAATATTTATTTTGTCAACAAATAGGTGAAATAGTTATAAATAATTATAAATAATGTAGCATTTAAGTTAAGAAAAAGGGAAAGACTAAGAAACAGATGATATTAAGAGGGAACTGAAGCACAAAGATGAAGAAGAAAGAAATTGGGTGGTTAAGTAAAAAAAAACTCCTAATTCTTCTTTTAAAAATACCTTTTAATAATCAAACAAGAAACAGAAGCACAAATTCCATCTTCAATGAAGGCAGGAAACAGAATACATCTGCAACCGCATCCATAATAGATTATAAACTTAGAAAGTAGATGAAGAAATGGAATATGACTTAGCAGAAGGGAGAGTTCAAATCCATGTGCTTATGACAAAGAATCCCAATGCAAAACATTCCACTTTGTTGTTCAGATCTCCTGAAAGTCTTAGTAATCAGAGATGTCTGGTATCTCTGAAGGCAGACATGTCAAGGCTGAGAGACAGCAGGAATATTTATAAATCTTTAAAAGAAGCAGTACAACTCTGTCTCCTCTCTCTGCTTTTAGGTAACTCTTCATCAAGGAAGGAAATGGATTTCTTTTTTTTCCCAAGAGAAATTGAACCTGAATTATTTCAGACTTAGAAAACAGACCCAGAGTAATTCTGGAATAAGATATCAGACTTAATTTCTGGATGGTGTTGTGGGGAGAGTAGGATGGAATTTAGCAAAAATCTCCTTACTCAGTTGTGAGCTAAATAGCTCTTGGATTTTTCCAGCCCCCAAATGCCAGCTGTCAGACTTACAACTTCAGAGCAGGACCCTGGAGGATCTTTCTTTAGGAACACTAAACCCCCAACAAAAATTATATAGGTCCACCAGTCCAATGAACAAATCTGCCCCAACACAAAAAAAGCTTCCCACTCCTCTATTAATGCTTCACTCTTGAATAAATGTTTATCATTAGAGAATATTAAGGGACAGTCGGAAACATGAAAGACAATGACCAAAACAAACTATGAAGTACACTTCAGAGAAACCTAAGATGATACAGGGGGGAAAAAAAAAGAAAACCTGGAAGGAACCATGATCAATATTCTCAAAAGATGAGATGATTTACTTCTATGAAACAATGTTAAGATTCTATGAAAAATAGGAATAACAAGAAAACAAAATAAAAAAGTGTTCTTAGAAATAAAAATATTCAATAAATGGGTTAGAACGTAAAGTCAAGAAAATCTCATAGGAAAAAGATTTTAAAAGACAAAAATTATGGTAAATAGAAAAAGAAAATTAGAAAATTGATCCAAGATGTCCTACATTAAACATGTACCTATTCCAAAAAGAATTAATAAAGAAGAGAATGAGGAGAAAATTTTCCCCTCCTGAAAAGTAAAAGATGAAGAGGAATATTTCCCAGAATGAGGAAAATAATCTCTATATAGCCAACTGAGTATTCAATAAATTAATAAGGGCAGAGGGACTTAAACCAGCTAGTTTTATTATGAAATCTCAAAAAAAAAAATCCTAAAAGCTTCCAGATTCTTTTAAAAAATGAAATTACATAAAAACACTGGGAATGGACTTCTCAACTACAAAATTAAATGCTAGAAGACAAAGACCATGCCTTCACGATTTTTTGTAAAAAAAAAGTTCTTAATACTAAATTCTATAGCCAAAGTATCAATCAGGTAAAATAAGGTAAAAATTGGGACTTTATCCTTTTTTAGGAAGCTAAAGGAGAAATTTCTCTTCCAAAATATGTGATTAAGCAAAGAAGAAAAAGCATGAGTCCTGAAAAATTGGGGTCAAACAGGGGTGATATATGAAAGAAATTCCATGGTCAAGGGCAAGCCTAGACAGCAACTGTATCAGATTAGAGGAGAATGGATGGTTTCAAGAGATAAATCTTCCATTGAAAAAAGAAATGAGGGATGCCTGGGTGACTCATTTGGTTAGGCAGCTGCCTTCGGCTCAGGTCATGATCCCAGCGTCCTGGGATGGAGTCCCACATCAGGCTACTTGCTCGGCAGAGAGCCTGCTTCTCCCTCCGCCTCTGCCTGCCACTCTGTCTGCCTGTGCTCGCTCACTCTCTCTCCCTCTCTCTCTGACAAATAAATAAATTTAAAAAAAAATTTTTTTAATCTCTTAAAAAAAAAAGGAAATGAAAGAGTATTTGATAGGTGTAAATGGTATAAAATGTATTGAGAAACTTTGCAGAACTACTGGAATGGTAGAAAACTTAACTCCTGATTTAAAGAAACCAAATAAATGAAAAATGTAAAGCAATGATTAACTACAGGAAAAATTTTAAAGTGCAGATAAAGAGCCTATGACCATACCATTTAGCTCAGCAACGAAAAAGGTTTGCACAGTCATATTAATAATTCTAACTATAGATTTTTAAAATTGAATTATAACTATATTGGGTTGATACAGGAATGATAGGGGACTAAAGAAGTTTTTATCTACTTTAAGAGAAAGAACATGTAAAATATCTAAAATGAATGCACCAAAAGCTATCAAACCTTCTACAGCATTTAGGAATATGTAAGTAAACACCATAAAATTATAGAAAAGTTCAAAATAGTTACCTTTAAGTAGTAGTGAGAGCAAGGAAACTATGAAAGGAGGGAATGTTTGGTTTTATTTGTTTGTTAAAACTTTAAAAAACTATGTAAATGTGTTACTTGGATAATAGTAAAAAACGTTCAGTATAATAAAAAATGTTACAGGATATTTAGTATGGTTGACCATATAGCTCTACACAGAAAGTGGAAAGCAACATAACTAACCTTCCTATTTTCTATCAGTTCTTTCACTGTGTGGCTGGCCTTTCATCCAGAACATCATCTGTTAGTGAATCACCAGCAATTTAATTTCGTAAACACATTTTTCCATCAAATCTCCGATCTCAGCACAGGCATAAATCCAAATTGTTTAGGAGTTTCAATCTGGTAAATGTTGACAGAAGTCTCAGGATATTTCTATAAGATATTACAAGTAAAACAAGGAGGAAACATAGGTCTATTTCTTGAGGTATTACATAACATGTGTTCTTCTGTTCATCATTTATAAATGATGTACCACCAAAAGAATGTTCATTTTCCTTATTAAAGATAGTCCTGCACTGCCAGGGGATCTCTTGATCAACCTGAATGACAAACTACTCCAGATATTTTATATGTATTTCCAGTTAAGCTTATTTTTAGAAGTTAGTATGTGCCAGGGTTCCTGGGTGGCTCAATCGGTTAACTGATTTCAGCTTGGGTCATGATCTCAGGGTCCTGGGATGAAGCCACACAAAGGCTCTGCACTTGACGGGGAGTCGCCTTGAGATTCTCTCTCCCTCTGCCCCTTCCCAACCCCTCTCTCACTCATTCTCTCCAAAATAATAAATAATTTTTTTAAAATTTTCTTTTAACTAAAAAAAAGTCAGTAATGTGCCAAAATCTCCAATAAATTAGTTACACATATTTCCTTTAACTACTATAATCTTGTGAGATAAACATTCTATTGACAGCAGAGGCTTAAGGTTATATGACCATCCATGGTCACACAATAATGAACACAGCCTGGTCCTTCTGCCACTTCCTCAGAAGATGGGAGAAACCCTTTTCAAGTCAGTATGTAATGTTACAAGGTTTCCAAATATTTGTTGAGTAATCTTGATCTGTGCTTTAATATCAACAGAGATTAAATGTTCCTTTTACTCAGAAGATTTATTAAATCTAATTTGATACATTTAATCTGTTTATGCCTCTGTTTACCAACACAGTCAAATCTAAAGAAGCAAGAACATGGCTAAAGGAATATTCACCTTAATAAAGTCCAAAACTGGTTTCTATCTGCTAAAGTATCTAGAGGAACATGGAATCATGTCTGCAACTTACTCTGAAATGCATCAAAAAATCAGATGGATTGGTGAAGAATAGGAAAAAAAAGGATAGATGATAAAACAAGCATAGTAAAATGTTGATTGTAGAAGATACGGATGTTTACTGTAAAATTGTTTCAGTTTTTCTATTTCCTATTAGGAAACTTTCATAATAAAATATTGGAGAAAAGAACTAAATCATTTGGATCACACTAATAGAAATGTAATGAGAGCTACAAATTAGAGTCACAAATATAATTTCACATTTCCTGTAGGCACATTAAAAAATGAGAAAAAGAAACAGGTAAAATTAATGTTAATGATATATCTTATTTAACTCGATGCATTCAAATATTATTTTCAACATGTAACCAATAAAACATTAATGAGAAGTTTTATATTCTTTTTTCATAATAAGTCTTCAAAATCTAGTGTATATATTCCACTTAAAGCACATCTCAATTCAGGCTAACCACATTTCACAAGCTAAACAGCTACATGTGACTGCTGGCTACTTTATTACCAGTGCAGATCTCCATATAAATACATTGCTACCGTGTTCATAAATTTATGTGAAGCAGCCACATAAAGCAAATATAGTAAAAGAAAAAATAATTTCAAAGAGAATTATGATGTAATAAATTATGAGCACTTCACAGCAAATCTCTTGGCTAGAAAAAATATTTACCTAAAAGTTTTATATGTTTCAAAATAAATATTCTAATAAGATTATTCTGCTTATTCCTGAGAGTATGAAATAATCTATCTGACAAGTGAATATGTAATGAAGACTTAAATCACATTTTTAAAAACTACAATTCTTTCCTCCCTCTATTCATCTTTATTTCTCCACAGTTGTATACATAATAGTGTAAAAAAAAAAAAAACACACACACACAACAACAACAAAAAAAACCAAAAACCTTTTTTTCCAAATCTTAAGAAATATTTTGTTAAGCCACCTGGGTGGCTCAGTCAGTTAAGCATCTGCCTTCGGTTCAGGTCATAATCCCAGGTCCTGGAATCAAGTCCCACATCAGGCTCCCTGCTCAGCAGAGAGCCTGCTTCTCCCTCTGCCCCTCCCCGCCACCCCACCCCCTGCCCCCGGTGCGTGCACACTCTCTCTTTCTCTCTTTCCCTTGCAAAAATAAATAAATAAAATCTTTAAAAATATATCTTTTTGCTAGATTTGTGGCATTTTCTCAGTGTCTCTTTTTAAATGTCTTCTATGATAAAATACTTCTTAATACTAATATTCAGCACACCCCAGAAATAAGAGTAGAAAGACAAATACCGACATTGTGTTAGATGATACAATTTATCTATTATTTTAAGACCAGTAGTCTTCTGGCAAAGTTGGAATTTCTAAGATCATAAATAAAGAATCATTGATCTTTCTCTAGAGAGTGAGAGTATTGTCCAAAATTCTAATGATCATAAAAATAAAAAGTCTCTTCCTCGGCATATCTATTGGGAAAATTTTAATGAAGAGTTTTTGTCCTATCATTCCTTAGTGGCTTAAAGCAAATATGATTATAATTCCCCAATTTCTCACTGAGAAGACAAATATCAGTTTTGAAATAGATTAGATTACAATGATACACTAAGATTAATATTATTTAGCCAATTAAATGAGTTTTATAGCTAGAAATGCATTAGGGGACAAAGTACATCCCCATTAAATTTAAAGCTGAAGGCAGACTGCATCTAATGACTGGATGCTAGTGTCCAAAAGCCAGGAGTTTGGGACAACCCAGAAGCTGGAGCTGAGATGGCTCCAGAGCTCCCTAAAACATTGTTTCATCTCTGTTTCAATTGTAGCACAGTTCAGGTTCTCCCTCTGTCCAAACCTGCTTTTTTCACTCTCTCACAGGTGTTTCTAAGAGCACTTTCTAATAAACTTACTTCTTACAAATGTCCTCCTCAGACTATTTCTGGCCAGTGAGCTGTGAGCTTCAGTGAGAAGTCATTTCCACCCTAGCCATTTAATCGTATGTGAGTTCTTCAGTCTCTTTTCTCCTTCTGCCAGCACCTCATGTCACTTGTTCCAAATGATATAGTTACAAGTAGTGAGACCTAGTCCACTGGCAACTGTATAGAAAAAAACTTCTCCCCTCCTTGCCTCCTGTTGACCTATCTTAGATAAGCAGTGGTGAGTGACAAGCAAACCTTTGTTATTCTGCAACGCCTGGCCTCTCTTGGCTAACAGTATCCATAAGCATACACTTCTCTTTTGGATAATGTATTTTCTTGGGAAAAAATGAAAGTCAGTTTCCTGGATTGCATTTCTCAACACAAAATGAATCCAGAAATTCTGTGATATTCACTTTGACAACTAAGAAAACATTTTTGCAGTTGTTCTTACATTTCTTTTCTTACCTTTGGGTTCTCAAAATTTTATAGTGAAAAATATTTGGAGATTTTTTTCCTGTAAATCTGGAAGCTCCAGATTTTATACATATCAGTAAAAATAAAATGGAGAAAATACCACCTTAGATAATGACTATGAGAATGAAATAATGTATTTGAAAACCTCTAGTATATTGTAGACAATAAATCTTACTATCCTTTTTGTCTTCCTCTCCTGTAATTAAAAATGTTGGTTAAATACAGCATCACTTTAGTTTTACCAGCTTGATAGGATGTTGCCACATGGATAACCTCAAAAGAAAGGTCCTCTAAAATTCAGAGTAAATAAAGCAATTAGTCCCAGACATCAATGGCATGGTTTTATTTCACAAGTGAGTAAACAGTGTCTACAGGATTCAGTTATTTATAAGTAGAAGTTCATTTGTAAGTAAAATCACTTGTAATTTTCTGCTATTAGCTCCTCATTTTCTTTCTCTCATTGTAAAGTAATTCAGCTCTTTACCTTTTACCCTGTTGTAGAATACTTCCGCATGTAGAACAGTAAGTTGATGGTTTAGAACTGGTTTGGAGCAGGAGTTACAAACTGAAGTGCTAATGAAGCCCAGAAAGGGATTGTAACTAAGTAAAGGGAACCAGGTTTAAGAAAAAAAAGAAAAGTAACACATAGTTCTCTAAGCTGTCTTTAACTTTCTCAATTTGGTAGGGCATGGCTACCAAAATCCAGGTTACAGCCTTTAAATACAAGTCCTCACTCAAAGGAGCCAGGATTCCTGAAATGGCAGATTCTATGTCTGGGAAAATGTACATGATGAGATTGTGACAGTTTGTCCAACAGGTAACAAAAGAATTTTGAAGGTTCACTAGGGTGAAGTCAAATTAAGCAATAAACAGAAAATTATAAACCTTAGTAAAGACAATAACCTCTATGGATTGAAACATAAGAAATGTGTTTAATTACATGAGCTCATAATACTAAAAACTATAAATCAGTCTCAAATGGGGGTGCTAATTATTTTGAGAAACTCATAAATAGAGGAAAAGAATCAAGCATTTATTCAGTCTTTCCTGCAAGAACTGTATACTACATAAACAAATAATAGACAAGAGGATGTTTTTCTTATTAGAGGGATTTCATGTATTGAATGAAAACAGAATAGTTTAATTAGACTATCAACATTTTGCAATCTTTATTGAATTGATGGGTCCTAGCACTGAACACATATCAATGAGAGAGAGACCCTGAGATTTTGTGCCTCTTGATAGAATATACCACTATCGATGAAATATTATTTCCAAAAAAATTTTTTTTAAGGTTTTATTTATTTATTTGACAGACAGAGATCACAAGTAGGCAGAGAGGCAGGCAGAGAGAGAGAAGGAAGCAGGCTCACCGCTGAGCAGAGAGCCCAATGTGGGGCTCAATGGGATCATGACCTGAGCTGAAGGCAGTGGCTTTAACCCACTGAGCCACCCACATGCCCATATTTCCAAAGAATTTTAAGCCAGTTTACAAGAAATACAGGCAATAAAGGAACATGCTAAATTTTATCATAGTAAATCAGCAAATTTCTAGCTGTGACAAATATTACACAACAATCAACTAGCTTTATTGAACAAAAAATAGAAGAATGAGACAAAGAGAGGGAGAGGGATTGAGAGAGAGAAAAACAGATATGGAGATGGGAGAGGCTTAAATTAGAAATTATTTTAAAGACAGCAATCAATTACCTCATGTAGACCTTATTTTAATCCTGATTTAAACAAAGTGTGTCAATTGGAAATTTTAACACACTGGATAATTTATATATAGATGTTTACTGCTAAAGTTTCTGTGTGACTATACTATGATTACGTGATTGTCTTATATAAGTGTTCCTATATTTTATTGTTATGTGCTAAAATACAGAGAAAACCATAGGCGGTCGGGGATTTTTTTTTTAATAACACAGTGGAGGGAAGTGGGTGGCAGATATAGATGAAACAAGATTGGACTTAAGTAATGACAGCTAAAGCCATGAAATAGGGTCATGGAGTATTAATTATACTAACCACTTTCCTACATGTTTGAAGTGTTTTATAATACAAGCCTTTTAAGACTGAAAAAAAATCTGAAATAAAGAACTACAGAATGGATTTGAGAAATATCTCAGTTTTGGGAGCCTGGGTGGCTCAGTTGGTTAAGCCTCTGCCTTTGGCTCAGGTCATGATCTCAGGGTCCTGGAATGGAGTTCCACATTGGGCTTCCTTCTCAGCAGGAGCCTGCTTCTCCCTCTCCCTCTGTCTGCTGCTCCCCCTACTTGTACACTCTCACTTTCTCTCCCCCTGCATCAAATAAATAAATAAATAAAATCTTTAAAAAAAAGAAAAGAAATATCTCAGTTTTGCCTTAATTTTACTGTAAGCAAAACAACAAAATGAGTATGATGGTAAAAGGCAACTGCCTCCCATCCACAGGTTTAGGACAGTGGAGACTGGCGGGGACTGTGCAGATTGAAGGGTGCATGCCCATTGCAAGAAGAGTGCCCATGGTCCACACTATGTATGGCAGCCAGGTGGATAATGCTAGATTTCTGATGTTTTCAGAAATGCTCTAAGTCGACATATATAGTAAAATTATGTTTGGCATTAAATGTTGGC
The DNA here is from genome assembly GCA_004024625.1 of Mellivora capensis. NCBI lineage: Eukaryota > Metazoa > Chordata > Mammalia > Carnivora > Mustelidae > Mellivora > Mellivora capensis. The sequence continues at coordinate 2,282 of PISX010015072.1, read as the reverse complement.
AACTAATGCAAATTTCTTTTAAATCATTCTATGGGTAAATACTATACGGATCAAACAGAACATGCTATTTTGCAAACTCAGATTTATAAGAAATCATCACAGTACCTTAACAACTGGCTTCCTCATTACCAAAGGGGAGTCACTTGTCATAAAACACTAACAGCTAAGTCTCATGGAATACTGCCAAGAGCCCCTGGTTTGCTCTACATGCCTTTGATTGACCCCGTTCTGCCATGTCCAATTGCTTTTTCTGGGCCCAGTCTCTCCAGATTGAACCTTTGGCTGAAATGAGGACTTGACTCTTGACTCCAGATCCCCTCCTGCGGACAGTACTAGTGGGACGTTCAGAGTCTCAGGATGCAATCCAGCACCGCTTTCAGTGAAATTTCCAAAAACCCTCATCTCTGTCCAGTATCAAAAGCACCTTACCTGTCTGGAAGGCCTGTTTGGTAAGAGGTTAGTTTATAGTTATCCTAAATATTAATTAATGTGACTTTACTAAATACAAAACACATGTTTTCCTCATTCTCATTCAAAGCTAGCTTTCTTCTGGCCTTCACAAAACACTGAACCCCTTTAGAGAGTTACACGCTACTTGTTTATAACCCATTCAGTTGGAAAATCACTATTTAGGTGAATATAAACACTTCTAATAACTGACCATCAGAATGACCCAGCCAGAGTACATCTGCTCCCACATGTACGAATAGTGATGTCATAAGCTCTCAAATATCTTCTTATTAGTACTTATAACTTGTTTGCTGTTCTTGAGACTGGATATAGTCATACTAATGTTGATTTTTGTTAGGTTTAATTTTTCTAAATGTTGCTCCTTATAATAAAACTCAGTGTACTGATGTTAGATGCTTAAAATGTCACTAAGAAAAATAGATAAATTCATAGTGGTAGAGATATTTACCATCAAGATTTTCTGAAATATAGACCGGTTGGTTAATGCAAAGTTTAACAGAACTGCTTTCCTGATCCCCTACAAACTGCTTCTCCACCATTCCCCATTCTTCACCCTTGCCATGTGTAGATGAAACGCAAACCCCTAATTTTATGTGTTGGAGTATTTGGGACCAAAAAAAAAAGATAATGAGTTTGATCAACATCGTTAGCACTTTAAATATTTTAATATCTAAATATATTTAAATAAAACAAGTTGGAACATTGTATGTAAAATATGCTCTGCTTATGTTAAGAAGGTATTTAAATTACCTATATCTATTATTGTCTCAACAGTAAAAGAAACTTTAAAATTTGCTTAAATCATAAATCATTTATTTATTTGTGGTCATTCTTCTAATTTCCAGAGCCCAGCTATGATGTCCTCAGAGACCACTCTAAAGATGTTATGAAAGCTTCAAGCATACCCTAATTAAAAGAGTTTTAGTTCATGTCTCATTTAGAATTGGTTTTTAGTAGCAATATTTCTCTCCATTAAATACTTTTTTTAGCACTGTAAAAAAAACAAACAAATAGGATTGCGGTCAAGATGGCGGAGAAGTAGCAGCTGAGACGACATCAGGTAGCAGGAGATCAGCTAGATAGCTTATCAAACCATTGCTAACACCTACAAATCCAACGGGAGATCAAAGAGAGGAAGAACAGCAATTCTGGAAACAGAAAATCGGCCACTTTCTGGAAGGTAGGACTGGCGGAGAAGTGAATCAAAAGCGACAGGAGGATAGACCGTGGGGGAGGGGCCGGCTCCCGGAAAGCGGCGGAGCAACGGAGCACTAAATCGGGACTTTTAAAAGTCTGCTCCACGGAGGGACATTGCTCCAGAGGCTAAACCGGGGTGAAGTCCACGCGGGGTCAGCGTGGCCCCAGGTCCCGCAGGGTCACAGAAGGAGCGGGGGTGTCTGAGTGTCACAGAGCTAGCAGGTATTGGAGCAGGAGGCCGGCTACAGAGACAGAGCCGAGGAGTGAGCTCTCAGCTCGGGGTTACCTTGGACCGGTCGTGGGCTGGGTGAGCTCGGAGCACGGCCAGGGGCGAGGGAGATGGGAGTAGCTGGAGCTTTTCACTGAGGAGTGGAGCCCCGAATCTCAGCTTTTCCGGGCTGGAGACTAGGAGGCCACCATTTTCATTCCCGTCCTCCGGACTCTACGGAAAGCGCTCAGGGAACAAAACCTCCCGAAAGCGAAACCGAGCGGATTACTTAGCCCAGCCCCTGGTAAGGGCGGTGCAGCTCTGCCTCGGGCAAAGACACTTAAGAATCACTACAACAGGCCCCAGATTTAAAGTGAGGGGGTGGAAAACAATTTACCATGCTAAT